>JARHVA010000665.1:4445000-4732500 GCA_037957365.1 Torreya grandis | reverse complement strand
TATAAATAATATTCTAACATTAAAAAAATTATATATTCAAATACTACACTTTCCCATCTACAAACCCATATACTTTTTTAAAATAATAAAAATTTCCTAAACAGATGTGTCAATAAAAAGTAAAAAAATTCCCTAAATTTCTTATAAATTACTTTAGCTGGTCCATGATAGAGTTTGGCCAAGTTTGGGACCCCTAGGCCTAAAAATAAGGGAAAACTGGAGGGAAAATGTTCTAAATATGAAAAGGGCATATGCCCTTTGCACAACTACTTTTGGGCTATTAAATTTTTCTACTCGTTGTTCTGTGGATCCCAAAGGGTGTGTGTTATTTTGAAAGAATTCAAGCCCTATGTGATTAACAAATTCCTTTTGCCTTCCCCAATAAAATGAATCATCTATTTTGTTCTTTCCAATTACAAATTAGTTTTTCTGCTATAACTATGTGAATTTGGTGAATTGTTCATTTATTTTTTTGAATCACTATGAATTCTTCAAGTTTAAATTTAAAATAATCTTATTTTGGAAAAGATAAATAATGGGGTCAGAAAGTCATCGTATAATACCAAAAAAAGATAAAATAAATGAAACAATTGAAGAGAAAAGATAAAAATAAAAAAGAAAAGACAAGTAGATAGGAGAGCTTCTATAAGGGCTTCTAGGCAAGGTGAAGGTTCTTCTTCTACACCAAGTAATACGTCTAATGAAAATAACATTCCCAATTCTATATAATTTATTTTACATATATCTTCAAAAGAGATAAGAGAACCGAATTAATCTTTGTTGCAAGATTAAACTCAAAATGTACAACATGTAAGTAATGAATTTATAATGAATGGTGAAACATATGGATAAACACAATATAATGAACATCCATCATAATGAAATTTTTGAGTATGTTGATAATCAACATCAAATAATGACCCTAAATCATGTGTCTCCTAATGAAGAGGAATTTAATTCACCTATAGGGTCTAATGTAGATACTTAACCCTTTATTGTCCCTACCATGGTTGAAGTGTTAACACCACTAAATTTAATATGAAATATATCTTATGCACCCACATCTCCAAGGATAGTAATATGAACACCAAAGTATTTGCTTGAAATAGATGAAGAATAACAGAACTTATGGAAGGTAAAATGTCAAAAAAATCAGTTCATTGTCATGCTCAATGTGTATGGAACTATGCATTTAAGAATAAAAGGCATATAGAACAATGTCAAATATTTTTTCAATTAATTAAAATTCAAAAAGTGTGTCCTATAATTCATAATTTGGGGTCAAGAATGTTAAACATGGAGGGAAGAAATAGTACAATAATAAAAAATACATTTAATTCATTTAAGGCAATAGGCAATCAAAGTTCGAATAAATATAGTAATGTGGAAAGATGAGTAATAATGGAATGTATAGTGAGTAAGTCATCTAAGGTTTGAATTATTACTAAAACAAGTAAATCCTTGAATTTAAATTAAAAAACTCTAATAAATATCATAAAAATAAGAACAAGGCTTGATGACCCTTCACTCATGGATTGTTGGACGTTTAGTGGTAGACTCTCATGAAAAGATAAGGTATTAGTTAAAGGAACAAAAAAATTTATTGAAAATTTTTGACACAACACAAGGGTCTCATCTAATGTAAAAAATGTTAAAATAAAAAAAGACTCAAAATTATGAGTCACATGTAAATTATTTTTTATACATGACATAAACAAAATCTTATAAAAAGTTTATTGAAAACTTTAATGTCCAATTGACAACTATCCAAAGGTCATTTGAGATGTGTAAGCCTTTATATGTTAAAATAAATCAAGCACACATCACATGTTGTTGTAGGGTACATGTTGAATTTTCTATGCATTTTGATATTTTTTATCATTTACATTGTAATTTACAAACTGATGAGATTTTGTAGGATTGTATGGCATCTTCCCCACCTATAACATCCAAAAAATTAATCCAAGGTCTTTTCTATCAAAGACTTGAGGGATAGGTTTTTTTTGCCAAAAAATGTTTAGATGGAACATGTAATAGTTGTAGTGGTTTGTCAAATTTGATGAGTTGTTTACATGAAAATATTTCACATGAATCTAAAAAGTAACTAGTTCATTATAAAAAGTACAAATCTATTACGGATGTGTTAAAAGATGGAAAAGAGTCATCAAGATGTGAATTGGTTATGACCTAAGTTTTTGTAGGTGATTTCATGTTTGAATTCAAAAAAGAATATTGTCTACCAATATGTAAGACACACACACAAATCAAAATGGTTTGATAATCAATTCAAATCATGCAAGGACAACTTCCCAGTTGGCACCATTATTTTGGTTGTAGATTTTGTTGAGAACTACATAAAACAACCACATAATGAGGTTCAATCCCAATATTATAATTCAATTCAACTTGTAATTTTTGTTCATATTACATTCAAACATGCACATGATATCATAAATGACAACATAAATATTTTTAGGGAGTACCATTTTTATATAATTGATGATAGATCACATTATCCAAAGTTTGTCTAGGGTTATTTTTAGATATTTTATATGAATATGAATGCAAGAGAAATCATCTTCGATACACACTAAATTTGGTCAAATAATTATGTAAGGCAGTTTAAAAATTCTTGAATGTTTTATTGGTTCATCAGAATGCATAATAAGAATGGTGTTCAACATTTTTGGAGCTTATTTGAGGATGGGCATGGAAAAGAGGAATATGATGGTCCTAGCACATGTGTAAAAAGAACCCTTAAAAGAGAGTAAGCAAAGAACAAGGATGGTGTTAATTTGATCAATGCTACAAGTATTATGATTTGGTGTAATGAAAATATTTTTCATGGATTGGATAAACATTCTAATGTAAAAATATTCTTTTGGTTAACATAGGAACAACATAAGACAATGTATGACAATTCTATTACATTACCTAGATCAAGTATTTTCTACTCCATTCAAAGCTCAAATTCAAGTTCATCAACCATTTATACTAGGGATATGGCATGTTTTTGTTCCTCATGTATGTAATTTAATTGGAATGAATGTGAATTAAAATAATCGGTTGATGAATGGTATTGTAGACCTAAATCACCTATAGAGAGTATCTATTCACTCCAACAATTGATAGATTATGAAATGGAATCATCAGTTGACTCTGACCGCATCTCATATCTTATACAACTAGGTAAAATTTAGTCTTTAATTAAATATACAACCTTAGATATTAGTGTTATTTTTATTTTTTGATATATGTGTTTACAATTTGATTATACTTTAAATGCAAGGCATGTTTTTGTAGTCATTGCACTTGAGAACAGTGATGAGGGAATAGATTATTACTTATGTTGTTGCATAGAGGTAAAAAAGAATATAACTACAAATATTATGGATGGAAAAGAACTAATTTATCCCAATGGATCCATAATGGTTAATGGAACTTGGCTTTGTAGGTACTATCATAAAAAAATAGAATAATTATTATTTGAGGACTTTGAAACACACAGGATGGTGCTTCATTATTCAAACATAGTTATTGATACAAATATTCAAATGATCAAATATCATGGAAATACTCATAATATAAGTTTTTGGAAAGTACGTGAATCTGACCATGAAGCAATTCTTGAAACACCTACAAATAGAGCTAATCTTGAAGGTACGCTAGATTGAATTAGTGAGTTTATCTAGTGTTTCAAATTAATATAGTAAAGTTATTTGATTTAATGCATTTTAATTTTAAAATATTTTATGATTATATGTTTATTTCTATTTAAATTATTTAATAAAAATTTAAATGTAGGTTAGTGGCACCACATGAGGTTTTACCTTCACTATCTTCTTAAAATGTAGAGAAGCCAAAACAATTTATATTAATTTATTATACTTTTAAAAAATCATTTTTCACCTTCTAAATGTTTATCCTTTCAAGAAAACATGAAAATAATATTATTTATGCTCTCTTAGAGGACTCATCCTTGCAAATGTTAGAGATGAAAGTTTATCTCTAGCCCTCATAGTTCTCCTACAACGTTCAATGAAAGTTTGATCTTTTTGCACACTCATGGAAGAGTGGATTCTCTTAAGGGATTACTATGATCAAATGAAAATTTATTTTTTAGGGTCCAACAAAGACTAAAAATAGTTTTTTTTAGCCTAAAAATTCCTATCCTAATTTGTTTACATAGATGGTTCATTGATTGTGTTTATGAGTTAGAATATACAACCCTCGATGATGAACTTTAGGCATGTTTTAATAGATTTGTCTATGAGAGAAAAATCATTTCCATGTCTCATCCATCATGATTTAGATAAAATATTCATGAAATTTCTTAGAGGACTCACCCCTACATGTGTAAGAACTAATGATTCATCTCTAGTCATCATGGTTCTCCTGCAATGCATGATAGAAGTTTTCTCTTTTTACATATTCAAGGACAAGTGGATTCTCTTAAGGGATGCCTCTGATCAAATTCAAAATTTATTTTCAAGGGAAAATATAGATATGAAAATAGTCATTTTATCCTAAAAATGCATATCTCAACATGTCATCATAGATAGTTCATCGATTGGGTTGATGAGTTAGAATATATGACCCTCATTAACCAACTTTTGGCATGTTCTAAGAGATTTGGCTATGAGATAAACCTCATTTTAATGTCTTATCCATCCCAATTTAGGTAAAATCCACTGAGGATATCTTAGAGGACTTGTCCTTGCATGTGTAAGAGCTGAAGGTTCATATCTATCCCTCATGGTTCTCATGCAATGTGTGATGGAAGTTCACTCTTTTTGTATATTTAGGGACCACTAAATTATATTGAGGGATGCCTCCAAAAAAATATATATTTCACTATTAGGGACCAATAGAGACCATAAAATGGTTGTTCTAGCCTAAAAATGCATATCCCAATGTGTTTGCATAGACAGTTCATTAATTGGGTTGATGACTTAGAATATACAACCCTCACTAACCAATTTTTGGCATGTTTTGAGAGATTTGGCTACAAGATAAACCTCATTTCCACATCTTGTATATCATGAGTTAGATAAAATACTCTTGATATGTCTTAGAGGACTCATTCTTACACATGTAAGAGATGATGATTTGTCTATGGACCTCATGGTTATTTTACAATGAATGATGAAAGTTCACTCTTTTTATACATTCAAGGATGATGAATTATCTTCAAAGATACCTCCAATCAACTACTACTTTTGATCTTGAGGCCTGATAGAGATCAAAAAAGTTTTATCTATCCTAAAAACACCCATCTAGATGTGTTCAAATATATGGTTCATCAATTGGGCTGACAAGTCACATTCTACAACCCCCATTGACCAATTTTTGGTCTGTTTTAAGAGATTTGGGTTTGAGATAAAATTCATTGCCACATCTTTTCCATAATGAGTTAGATAAAATAATCATGGGATTTCTTATAGGACTCATCCCTACACATGTAGGATCTGATGGTTCATCTCTATCCCTCACTATTCTCCTACAACATGTGATGGATGTTTTCTCTTTTTACACATTTGGGTGTGCATGAATTCTCTTTAGGGTTACCTCTGATCAACTACAAATTTAAATCTTAGGGCTCAATATAGACTAAAAAAATATGTGTATATCCTAAAAATGCTCATCTATATGTGTTTATATAGATGGTTCATTTATTAGGCTGATGATTAATATTCTATGGCCCCCACCAACTAACTTTTGGCATGTTCTGAGAGATTTGGTTGTGAGAGAAACCTCAGTCCTAAATCTCATTCATCATGAGATTGATAAAATTATCTTAGAATTTCTTAGAGGACTCATCCCTACATGTGTAAGCACTAGTGGTCAATCTCTAGCCCTCATGGTTCTCCTGTAATGCATGACATAAGTTCACTCTTTTTGCACATTTAGGAATGAATGAATTCCCTTTAGGGATGCCTTTGATCAATTATAAATTTCAATCTCAAGGCCCAAAAAATATTGGAAAAAGGTTTTTATAGCCTAAAAATGCCCATATAGATGTGTTTTCATAGATGATTCATCAATTGGGATGATGAGTCAGATTTTATAACCCCCACTGACCAACATTTAGCCCATTTGAGAGATTTAGATGCAAGAGAAACCTCATTTCCACATCTCATCCATATTGACTTAGATAATATACTCTTATTATTTCTTAGAGGACTCATTTATGCATGTGTAAGAGTGATGGCTTGTCTCTATACCTCATTTTATCCTATAATGTGTAACTAAATTTCACTCATTTGGCACAATTAGGGACGAGTGAATTATCTTTAGATATGCCTCTGATTAGTTGTAAATTTCAATACTAGGGCCTAAAAAAGACTATAAATATTTGTATAGCCTAAAAATGCCCATGTAGATGTGTTCATGTAGATGGCTCATCAATTGGGTGGATCAGTCAGATTTTATGATTGCCACTGACCAAATGTTGTCCCATTCTAAGAGATTTAGTTGTGAGAGAAACCACATTGCTTCATCTTATCCATATTGAGTTATATAAAATATTCTCAAAATTTATTAGAGGACTCATCTATGCATGTGTAGGAGATGATGGTTTGTATTTATCCCCCATAGTTCTTGTGTAATACGTGATTGAAGTTACCTCATTTTTCACATTCAAGGACCATTAAATTCACTTAATGGATACTTTTGATTAACTACAAATTTTAATCTTTGTGATAGACATATATTATAAAAATATCATTCTAGCCTAAAAATTCCCATCTAGATATTTTTGCATAAATAATTCATCAATTGGGTTGACCCTCACTAACCAACTTTTGGCCTATTCTAATAAATTTGGCCATATAAGCAACCTCATTTTTGCATCTCATCTATCTTGTGTTAGATAAAATACTCCAAGGATTTATTATAGGACTCATCTATGAATATGTAATAATTTATGCTTCATCTCTATCCCTCATGCTTTTCATGTAATGTGTGACTAAAACTCACTCATTTTACACACTTAGGGATGATTGAATTCTTTGTAGGGATGTCTCTGATCAAATACAAAATTCACACTTAGGGCTTGAATGATACTATATAATGATTTTTATAGCCTAAAAATGCCCATCTAGACATGTCTGCATAGATTATTCATCGATTAGGTTGATGAATTAGAATCTACGACCCAAGCAGACTAACTTTTGGCCTATTCTGAGAGATTTGGTCATGAGAGAAACCTCATTTATACATATTTTCCATCTTTAGTTAGATAAAATACTCCAAGGGTTTCTTAGAGGACTCATTCATGAATGTGTAAAAGCTGACGATTTAACTATATCACCCATGGCTCTCCTACAATATATGATAAAAGTTTATTCTTTTTGCACATACAAGGACCACTAAATTATCTTAAGGGATGCCTCTGATCAACTATAAATTTCACTCTTAATACCTAACCGAGACTATAAAATGGTTTTTATAGCCTAAAAACTCCTATTTGGATGTGTTTGTATAGATAGTTCATCGATTGGGCTGACGAATCAAAACCTATGACCCCTGCTAGCCAAATTTTGGCCTATTCTGCGAGATTTGTCCATGAGAGAAAACTCATTACTACATCTTTTACATCTCAATTTAGATAAAATCCTCTCAAGATTTTTTAGAGGACTCATCTATTCATGTGTAAGATATGATGGCTCATCTCTATCCCCCATGGTTCTCCTACAATACGGGATGGAAGTTTAATATTTTTACACATATAAGGACAACTAAATTATCTTAAGGGATACCTATGTTTAACTATAAATTTTGATCCCATGGCTTGAAAAAGACTATATAAAGGTCATTATAGCCTAAAATTTTCCATCTATACATGTTCACATAGACGGTTCATGGATTGGGTTGATGAATCAGAACCTATGGCCCCAATTAACCAACTTTTGGTTCATTCTAAGAGATTTAGCTATGAGAAAAACCTCATTGTTGCATCTCATCCATATTAAGTTAGATAAAATCTTCCTAATATTTCTTATAGGATTCATCTATGTATGTTTATAGTCTGATGATTAATCTCTATCCCCCATAGTTCTCATACAATTTGTGACCGAAGTTTGCTCATTTTACACACTCAGGGATGAGTGAATTATCTTCAAGGATTCTTTGATCAACTATAAAATTTACTCCTGACACCCAATAGATATTGGACAATGGTATTTGTAGCCTAAAAACTCCTATATGGATGTGTTTGCATAGACATTTTATTGATTGTGCTGACAAATCAAAACCTATGGCCCCCATTGACCAACTTTTGGCTCATTTTGAGATATTTGGCCATGAGAGAAACCTCATTAATTCATTTCATCCATCTTGATTTAGATAAAAACCTCCTAGGCTTTCTTATATGACTCATATTTGAATGTTTAGAAGGTGATGGTTCATATCTAGCTCTCACAGTTATTGTGCAATATGTAACCAAAGTTTGCTTATTTTGCACACTCAGGGATGAGTGAATTCTCTTGAGTGATGCCTCCAACCAACTACAAACTTCAATCCTAGTGATTTATAGAGATTCAAGAAAGGTTTGTATAACCTAAAAACACCCATTTTGATGTGTCTACATAGATGTTTTTTCAATTAGGCTGATGAATAAGAACCTATGGTCCCTATTGATTAACTTTTGGCTCATTCTAAGAGATTTAGTAGTGAGATAAACCTAATTTATACATATTTTCCATCCTAATTTATATAAAATAGTCTTGGTATTTCTTATATGACTCATCCATTAATGTATAGGAGCTAACAGTTCCTCTCTATCCCTCATAGTTCTCATGCAATGTACAATCAAAATTTGCTCATTTTGCACGCTCAAGAATGAGTGAATTCTCTTAAGGGATGTCTCTTACTAACTACAAATTTCACTTCCATCACCCAATAAAGCCCCAAAAAATTTCATTGTTTCCCATTTATATGTGTTTTCATAAATTGTTCATCGATTGGACTGATGAATTAGAACCTACGAGTATGTGTAAGAGATACCCTATTTTTTGTGTTTCTTTGATAGCGAGGAGAGAGATTGGTTTATAAAATTTAAAATTGAGTCTATAAAATTCAAATTAAGGTTTAAAAACCTTTAATGCATTTATACAGACCTCATAAAAGGATAATTTGTGTAAGAAAACTATATCTTGAGTTTTGACTTACTATAGGGTAATTAGGCCTAATAAACGAAACATGATTTTATGAATTTTTGGGTAAAATATTAAAATTGGAAATATAAACCCTTTATCTGAGCATTTATAATTCATAAAACACCTAAGTGAATATGTCTAAGGTGTCTTGAAGTGATAATTCAATATAGAATGGGTTTTGGCATGTTAGAGCAACATTAAGATTAGTAAGTCTATGACAGGTTTTTGATAAAAAAAATTTGTAGTAGACCCTATGAGGTGTTGTAAAAGTTGAGTCACCTATAAAAAATTGTGATAAATTATTTTGGATTTACCTATACCCATATTTTAAAATATTTCCAATTTTGATCCTTTTTAGGCATTTAGGCTTAATTAGCTTGTAGAGAGCTTTGAGTCTTTTGAGTTCAAATAGACAAAACTAATAGATGGACTAGGTTTCCATATTGAGATAAGGATTTAATATGTATTTAAGGACCATAAAAATATAACCTCATGTTTTATATACTAGTCAAGGAATTTTGAAGTTGGTTAAGTCTCTTCATTTGTGTTTATATTCTTGCCTTGCCAAGATTGTAATTTTGTGGATAGTCTAGAGAGGGCTATCAATTTCCATATTAACCCATGTATAAGTAGGCCATATTGAATATATGGAGACATATAATTGTCTTTTTTTTTCCTATGGATGAGTATGATTTGAAGACATACACAAGTGCATCATTAGACCCCTTAACATTTATGATCAAGTATAATTTATAATATTTACATGTCCATGAAATTGATCCCAAGTCTACTTAAGCATTATGATTACAAATTTATATGTAATTAAATGTAAATGAAACAAGTAAATATCAAATATCACATGCAAATATAAATGTAAAATATACATAATGATTGAAAGCACCTAACTTAGAGAATAATGTGATTTTTTTTAACCCCATATGAAGTAATAATTCAATCATTAACCAATAATATGTGTAAACATTAAATGATAAAAATATAAAATATTCATAGGTAAAGGAATCATATTGTCAAAAAATATATATTTGATACATGCAAAGTTCTATGTCATAATTTAAAATAAATAATATAACATATATCAAGAAAAAATGTAGGCCATAACATGTACATAGATCAAATACTCTACATAAGCATACAATGTGGGCCATATTAGCATACAAAATTTATTGTGCCTACAACTATGTACATAGACAAAATGCTTCATATAGGCATACAATGTGGGCCATATTGGCATATAAAAAAGATTGTGCCTAAAACTAGATCCCTAGCATAATAATTAAATCTCTTGATCCTCGTTGCCTCCAAATAAATTATGTTTTATTTCCATAAATGTAGATTCAAGGGTGTTATATGCCTCAATACAAGGAGATACTCTCTTATAAGCATGTGAGTCATCTATTGTTTCATTGAAAACTGATGAAAATTGTTGTCTCTCCACAACATATAAAATATAAAAAATTAATGCATTAAAATTGTATATTGAAAATTTGATAAATTTTTCAAGAATGTAAATTTTTTTAAATGATTCTACACTCACCATATTCCATCTAAATGGTTATCTAGGGATACAAGACTGCATATACACATGTGATGGGGAATCCTATGGAGCATACATATATCATTAGATCTAGAGTTGTATACAATTATATAAATATGACATAAAATATCATTTCTTAAAGATAAAAATAATAAACTATATGTTATCACCAATCTTTATCTTTGAATCATAACCTGTTTTGGAGATAGTGGATTCTCTGATGTAGTAACAACATCACCTAAACCTTTTTCTCATGTATGAGGGGTGCCCATAACATCCCTCATCATCTATAAAACCAATAAATGATTAATAAGAATGAATCCAATGAAAATGATAAAAAGGTATGGCTATAATATCTATTAAAATAGATTTTTTGTTTAAAGGAAAATAAACATATAAATGAATAAATATGTAATTTAAAAATTTACAAACCTATGTGTAAGGTGCACCCATGCCAATTGAAGCCTCTAAAATAGAGTCAAGGCCTGCTGAAGTACTCAAAATGTCACTAATCAACTATACAAATAATAAATAACAAGTTATATCAAATAAATTAGTCAATTAAGTAAACACATACTTGAAAATAAAATTAATATTATTTTATAAACATAAACCAACTATAATTAAAATTAAACCTATGCATAAAATATAGATGGTGAAGTATCCTCTATAATAGGATCCTAGCATATCTTGATAGGAGTTGCTAAAGCTACTACATCTCACATAGTGTCTAAAATGCTAGTGTCATGTGTTGTTGAAGTATCTACATTTGGCATATGTTTTGGCATGCTAATGTTTTGTATGATAGTGTCTAGCACCATTGAAATATTTATAGATAGCATATGCTCTGGCATGCTAATATTCATAAATATACTCTATGCATGTCCCACCTAAACAAGATATCCCATACACTTCCTCCCACATGATGTGAAATGATGGATATGAATTGTAACATGAGCAGGATGAGGGATACTAGCACCTATACCAACATCAACAAAACCACTACCACCACTACCACTACCACCAATGCCACCAACACCACCACTACCACTAGCAACACCTATAGTTTGAGTAGAAGTCTTCAAAGTATGCATACCATGATCAATCATAACTTGTGTCAAACTACTAACTACCTCAAAGGTGTCCATCTATATGTTATGATTCAAAATTTTAGGAATATAGGCATGTGATAATGTTCTTCTATTTCTATGAGCTTGGTTATGATGGTTTTGGTCCCACCTAGCACTAGGTCTATCAAATGAAGACCCACCTCCCCTACCTTGGGATGCCTTCATGTCAAAATAATTTGGAATTGCTTGTAATACAAACTCACAATATAATTTTCTCAAAAAATATAATGGAACCTCATTATTTTTTCATGGAGGCTCATCAAACACCATCCACCACCTATCCCAAAAGTTATTTTTAATCTCCTCATGAACACTCCAATCAATACTAATATATTGGCAATTTGTTGATGGAGGTTGGTTGGTTCTAGGTTTAATAAATAAAGAACACAAAGCTTATTTTATTTTATTTTTCTTCACATCTTCATATGATAATTTATCAAAAAAAAATTATTTCATAGCCTCTCTTTGATGCAACATTGTATCAATTGTGAAGTCACATTTCCCACTTCATTTAAAATAGACTTTAATGTATTGACAAGTAAAATTTATGCACTACTAGTTGAAGATTGATGCAAACCATTTATGATTATTTATATTTTTTGATATTTGGAATTGTATTTCTCATACAATTTAACTTCTTGTTTAAATTCAAACTCTTAGGGGTTTTATCTAACATTTTATTCAGGAAATGGATTTGTCAAACTTATGTATCTAAATTTAAAAAAATATAGGTTTTTGTTAAGTAATGTAAAAAAACTAATGCAAATTTAAATTCAAAACCCTATTTTAATAAATAAATTTAAATAGAAATGAAAAAATAAAAATTCAAAAATAACATATGGATTTGAAGCAATCCAATGTTGAATCTTGTTGTTGGGATGAAACTCCAAAATGCATGTATCAATCTACAAATCTAGCAAAAAAATCTCTTCAAACTCTCTTGGCCTCGGGTTTATTCCTTCATCTATGTAAAAAATGAAATTAGAGAATGGGCATATGCCTTTTATGCCTTGTAAAGGGTGTTCACCCTTTAATATTAAAGGGCATATGCCCTTTATAAACTAAAAATGGAATACACCCTTTATAAACTTCAAATGGCATACACCCTTTATAAAGGGAGAACTCCCTTTAGAATGGGCATAGGCCCTTGAGGCTTGGGTAAAATCTTGAGCCTCAGTTTAAAAAAGGGGGCATATGCCCTTTGTAAAATGTTTTACAAAGTTAGGAGAATATCATTGTTTTGTCCCCCAACTTTGTGTATCAACTCTTGGCATCTTCCCCACCACATATGTCAATCCTTTATTCTAAATTAGGTATATATAATATTTTTCTTAATTTTCCATTGTGACTTTTTCATCAAATTATTCAATTTTTGTAGTGCTATCATCATCCAAATCCTCATATTCTTGGTATTGAAATTCCTTTGGATTTTCATATTTATGAAACCACATGATTGTTTGTTTATCCATGTGATACCCATCCACCTTTTTTATTGGGATTACATTTATTATATCTAGTTTTACTTCCATATATCATGCAATCCATAAATATGGAAAATTTTCCTATGTGAACCATTTTCAAAACTCACCAACATACTTGTACGGTGAGTACATTTAAATCACTATAAACTATAAAAAACCATCATATGCATGTGCATTCATATTAAAATTCATTATTTATTATTCCATATAAGCTACCTATCATATTCTTATATTTCATTGTGACAATGTTTTCACATGTAAATTCCTTATACATTTCATGCCTAAAATCCTTGGCTATTAACTTAAGGAACCCTTGCTCTAATGATACCCCTATTTCATATATAAAAATAAAAATTAAGATATTTCTAAAGTAAAAAATGCAATATTTAAAATGTGATTCATTAGCCACCTTATTGACTTCTTCTACCTATATATTATGGTGAATTATACTTCTTTGCATGTATTCCCATTCTGTAGGCTATGCACATATCCTTAGAAGTCATGTTGCATATGGATATTAGGGTTGGATTTACACTTATCAAACACTTGACCATTTTTACTATATAATTATATAAACCATCCACTATCAATGTATAACTTGATCATCCTAAGGTTAGTAAGTATTTTACACTATTAATGTATTATTTGTTCAACAAATTTTAAAGCACACTTTTTCCATCATTCAGATTACCTGTCATTTAGCTTATCTTATTTTCACGAATTTTAAACTTTTTCTACAAAAGTACATCCTCCCCTCTACATTGCATGAAATCAACAATTTAAAAAAATCATTTGGATTAACAAATAATGGTAAGTCATTATAAATCAACATCCATCTAGGTAGTATTTTTTATGTAGCCATTATCGCTTTATACACATTTCCCAATTACTTCTAAAATGCATAATAATATTGATTTTTTTGTGAATAAAATCCTCTATTATGCATGTTTGAATGCATGTCACTAATTTTTATACATTTAAAATATCCTTCAAATACACCATCAAATCTATTAGTGTAGGTGTATTTGGTTTCTCTCTTTGTTTTCTCTAGTGCTTTATGTTTGTTCATTTTCATGGAATCTTATTGTGCATCCTTCTATGGTGGTGCTTCCTCTTATTCCAAAACTAGTGACTCTTTTCCTTACATATTAAAATCCCACCTCATTTTTCACTGTATCTACTAATTTACCTTCTTATTCTTCATTTTAAAAACTACTTGATGCCTCTTCTTTTGCATGTCACTTAGCTATCTCCTTAGTACCACTTATAATTCTTCATGATCCACCTATTACTCTCATAAAAATTTTCCCATTCTAATTTATAACCCTTTAAATATTACCATGGTTCCCTATCTTTTACTCCTTGACCTATGTTATCTCTTCTTATCCATTCAACCCTCTTTCAAAACTCCCCATAAGTATCTCAAACTATTTTAATTTACTTCTTAGTAAATATTTCATCTTTCAATTTTATCCCATGTATTTAGTAATTATTAATGGTAATGAACCAAAGATGTTGAAGGAATATATCGTTTAAATAGTCTAATATAAAGTATTATAATAATAACATGAATGAGGAAATCAGATATCTAGTAAGAAATGAGACTTGGGACTTGGTTAAGTCACCTCTAAGATAAAAACATATAGGATGCAAGTGGGTTTTCAAGTAGAAGCAAAATGGGCAATAGAAACTGGAGAAGTATAAGGCTTGCTTGGTAGGAAAGGGATTATAAAATATAAATGAAATGGAATTTAATGAAACATTTTATCTAGTTTTTAAATTGACATCAATTAGGTTTATTTTATCTATTATTGTTGTGTTTGATATTGAGATAAATCAAATGGATGCTACAACATTTTTTTACATATGGAGATTAAACAATAAATCTACATGTCATAGTCAAAAAAAATTAAGGTTAATTGAAGATATGACTTTGTTTATAGACTAAATAAGTCCTTATATGTCTTGAAGCAATAAACCAAAATGTGGAATCACAAGTTCAACAATTATGTGGTTAGACATAGGCTTGTATGCAACAATGTTGATTCCTATGTTTAATACAAGGAAGAGAGTGATAATTTTTTCATCAAATTTATCTATGTGGATAAAAAATTTATAATAGTAAATTAAAAGTTTATTATAAATTTGGTGAAGTCTCAAATATATATGCAGTTCAATATGAAATATCTTGGTGTTACAAGATTCATCTCAAGCATGGAAATTAAATGAGATCATGTGAACAAGCTTTGGGTGAACTAAATGAATTACATTGAAATAATAATTGAAGGGTTCAATATTTAGGGCTATTAGCCTATGTCCATTATTTTTATAGTTGGTCATATGTTATCAAATATGCAATTTTCAAATACACAAGAGGAGTTGGAGGACATGGTTTTAGAGAGAAAGATACATCTAGATAAGGTAGACACAAAAGAAAATAGTTTAGATCTGTTGACAAAGACAATGAGTACAAAGAAATTTACTTTCATCATGAAGGATATGGGCCTAGATAATAGAGTTTTTTGAAGGATGAATGAATGTCTCATTATTAAAAATGTTCATAAAATGTGATAATGTTAGGAAACAAATATAATTTGCATGGATCTATGTAATGGTAATCTTGCACAAGTTGGGTGTTATGAAAAGTGTTTGTACAAGAATTGATTAATAAATATAATATGAAAATTGGTTTTAAAATAAAATATTGTTACGTAGGTTTACATTGAGACCACCAATGATGATCTCACAAGGTTTCAGTGTACAATAATGATGGGAGAACTATACAAGTTAATATTCTCAAATTTATTACACTATGGATGGTTGTGGTTGAGATGCATTAAAGTGTGGCGAGGAATTGTTAAACATGATAAGAATTGGAGGATAATTTAATGTTTTTCATACACTAATATGATTATATATGTAATATTAAATAAATATGAGCAACATCTTGGTGGAACTATGAAATAGAGCAAGTCAGGAGCTTTAAATTATGATCACTTGGATCAATAGTTGGTGATTGTAGATTCCCTCATTGTGTGCATTTTAAAAAGTGACTGTTGGATATAAAAATGATTATTCTTAGAAAATTTGTGTTGATTACTACATTTTTGGCATGTACTAATTTTGAATATGCATAGCTAAGTGAGTAGATTGTAATATACAATAAATCATTGTATGAAGGTAACAAAACCTTTCGATTTGGTATAGAATTATAAAATGGTTCAATTTATATTATAATAAATAATGTTATTGTTCTATTTTTCCTACCTAAAATGTCTTTACCAAGTGAATTAGTGCATATATGTTTGTTATTAATTGTCTTTATATGTATAATATTTTCAGAGCATATTTATCCTTTGAATTTGTTTTTCATGGATAGTCTTATTCTTAACACATTTAAGATGTGTTTCTTAGAACACAAAATTACACTAAATGGTATTAATATTGATTAAATAAATTTTGGCATGTGTAAATGTTAACCCTCAACTCGACACTAGCTATGCCTCTAAAGTTTAATCACTCCATGCTTATCAGGTGGAGCATGTGATGTTTTCTTCTAATTCATACAACATGTATACTTGGGTTAATTGTTATTTAATAGACACATGTATATTTATCTATGGAATTAATATTAGTTTGCATAACTGTGGTGTATAATAATCTATATATAACCAAATATTGATAAAATACTAAAATGAGAAATTAGTCTCAAGGGACACCTTCTATGTTGGGATCACAAAGGTATGTTAGGATACTACCAGTTTATTTCTCACATTTTTCCTCATAGCCATATTACTTACCTTGGTCTCCTCACCTAATCCCACAATGGATGAATTATTATCCATCTCTATATTAGACCTTGAAATTAACACCACAAAATCCACATGCCTCCAATGGAGGTGAAAGACCTTAATGCCTACCCTTGTTCCTACCTTCACATACATCCAATTAAATATCCATAGACTTGTGTGTTTAACAATCTTATAGAAAATTTTGTGACAAACATTCACTAGAGGCATGTTTAACCCTAAATTTAAGAGTATGGGGTATAAGGTTAGTAATATATAAATATTTTAAGCACAAGGGTGAAAAATAATATATAGTAGGCCAATTAATTACAATCTCAAATAAATGAATATTTTGAAATATAATTTTAAGATATGCTAAATATAGAAATTTCTAAATTCAAAAGATGTTCAATTGATTAAAATAAAAAAGAGAAATTATACTTAGTTTGGTTTACTGTGCACAATAAAATATGAACTAGAAATAGGTGAAAAGTATGCAAGATTATATTTAGGATCAGTCATCATATTTTATTAATTATAATTTTTATATCTACATACACTACCATCAAATCTAAACACTATCATTGATGCTAGTGTCTAACTTTGACATAGGCATCCAAGATAGAATAATGACTAGATATCTATGTGGCCAAATTCATTGTTTTAGGTTCTTTATTGCCTTTATGTTGAGGTGTTTATATATTGGATACATGTTGTATCTCTTTGCCAATTGACCAAACCTAGCTCTGATCTTAATGTAATTTTATAATGTATGCCCTATAATTAAGATCATGTTACATTATAAAATAATTCATCTAATCTAAAATTTTAAATAATTGAAATGCTTGAAAATAAAGACAAGGAAGGAGTACACTTACATGGAACCATGTTGCCTCTTGATGTTTTGACTTGGTAAATATGCTTCCATATTAAGCATTAGAATTGGAAATGGTTTACACCTAAACCTTAGAGACTTGCATAGGGATATTTTAAGGTATTATTCCCCCAATCCATTGTAAGGATGAATTGTGACATGATCATTAAGATCATTATATCTCAATCACACAATTTAAGAGTGAATATGTAATTTAGTGAGGGAGAGTGATTTAATCAACTCATAATATAATTGTGGTGAGATTGAATGTTTTAATAATTAAAACATATAAATGTTATGAGTTTGAATTATTTAATCACTTCAAACTATAAAGTGAACCAATTTTTGTGACATAAAAGGCTCAATAACGAGACATCCTAATATAATCAATGTATCATAAGGAGTAGTATAATTAGCAAGTTTTTTATTTTTTTGTGAAATACCATGACATATACACCTATAATACATTTGAGATGGAGCATAGGGTCATAATTATTTTTTCAAATCCATGAAAACTCTATGTGATGTATATGATTTTGACCCAAGTGTATATCTACATCATGTAACTATATAGATTATGCAAGTGTGGAGGTTTTGTATTAATAACATGCCCCCATTGAAATCTAGAGACACTAAGTAGGCGTATAAATGTGTAAGTAATGCCTTTATGACATGCCCATATTGAAATAATAAAACTATGAAAATGTAGATGTCATGCTTCTATGACATCCCCCATTGATATGCCCCTCTTTTGAGGTGAGGGAGACAGAAATTGGTAGGTACCTTACCTAAAAAGGATAAGTTATATATAATTTTTGTATGATTCATGTAGGATATATGGATAACATGTTGAAAAATATATATTGTTATGATCCATGCTTATAATAATCATAAATATGAACAATATAATGTAGATCAAAATAACATAATAGATATTGGTGGGTCAAGATTCCTAAATATTCAATATATCTAGAAATAGAGTAATCACCCTTAATGTATGGAAACACCATATTATAATCCTTTAGGAAGTAATAACTCTACAATGTATTTTCAAGGGGACAACCACCAATATATTATTACAATAGATGACTCAATGCTTACTTGATTTATTTACAATGATATTACCTCTTTTATATAGACTTATATATAACTAACAATTGATGGGTAACCTCTTAATCCCTATGCAGGCCAACCATAACCCAATGCACTAACTCTACATGTTACTCATTTATCCTAATAAATTAGACCCATATAACTAAGGGGGATGGGTGCCTCATGTTGTTATAGCCATCAACTGATATACATTAATATATCATGTCCCTAAGTACATATCAATCCTTCCCTCCTTGACATGTTTCATCCCTGAATCATAAGAAGAAACTAAATAATGAGTGTGCTTTGAATAATTGCACACTTGTCTCCAATATCAATCATCTACCATCCATATTTGATCTTGTTAGGTGATATCTCTCCAACCTTGTTTACAAATTCCATTTTGATATTATGATTCCATTCATGATAAAATTGTATTACCTTGGTATCCATACATGATTATTCCTCCTTTGATTCCATGTACCGTATTTAGTTGTGGTACTCTAATTTCATTCATTACCATAGTGGTTATTATTCCATGTACAGTCATAGTTATTTCCCCATTGATTCCATATTCCATTGACTATTTCATTAATTTGATTCCATACCTAACCATAGTAGTTCTTATTTGGATTCCATGCACAACATAGTGATTGATACTATAATTCCCTATATAGCCAATGTGATTTTTATTATGACACTCTATCACATTGATCCATGATTTGTTCCTCTCATTATGGACCTTATCCACCTTTTCTTCTACCTCTTCCACCTTTTCCTTTGGTGGTTCCTTTGTCTCTTGAGTATATGAAGGGTTATTTTCTACTTGTATTATTTCTTCATAGATGTCATAATTTGAATCTTCCTCATGCTCTAGTTTGGATGTTATTTTTGCTTTTCTAACAATGATATCTTGTAAAGTGACCTTCTTTATCATATATCAAAACTATGAACTTCTTATGAACATTAATATTTATTTTTACCAAAGTCTCTATCCATGGATATCCAAGAACCATATCCACACCATCCATATCCAAAGCACAAAAATATGAATTCAAACCATATTTGCCTAGTGTGAACTTCAAATCTTCAAAAACCTAAATATTAACACCATATATTTGAGCTTCCTTGATATTCTTTGCTTGAACATGTATATGTTGATCCACATCCATGTTGATGAAATTATACTTTCTACTAGGGTTTATGGACACAATAACCTTATTCTTTTAAATGCATCTATGAAACTAAAATTTTTACTTTGATTTCTTTGGAGCCAATAATTTGAACCTTTATCATCTAATCCTTCTTTCTCCTCTTTTAAATCCTCTACCTCTCCTTTTTCACCCTCTATAGCCTCTTCATCATCATTATTATCCTTTGTTTCTTCTTATTCTTCATAATCAACTACAAGATATTCCTCATTACCATCATCAAAATTATCTTCTTCCTCTTCTTCCATATCATTATCCTCAACCTCTCCTCTTAAATCCTCTATATCTCCCACCTCATAATAAATATGTTCAACCTCTATTTCATCTTCTCTTCATCTGCACTCTCTTCTTAATTATTATCATTAGTCTTTTCTTTCCCCACATGCCCATTTTTATCCACATAATACTTTTTCAAAATATTTTTCATTTTTATAAAACTTTCCATCAATTATTCCAAATGTTTGTAATCCATTTAACCCATGATTTAGAAAAAAATTAGGGTGAAGGGAAAAAAGCTAAAAATTAAATAACTCATATGAAACTATCCAAATAATTTTTTTACTATAGATTTTGTAGAGTAAAAATTTTACTCTACGTTGCATTCCAATTTTTGGTTGTGCATTGTAGTTTTGTTCCTACATACTTGGGTTGTGATGGAAAATTTTTGAAACAGAGTGCGGGCTTGATTCTTTTGTTTCATTTTTGCCTAAGTGTTAAAGTGTAGTAGAAGCTACCAAGTGTCACTTTCTGAAACACAGAACAGGCCAATTGGCATCATCTGAGGCACCTTTCATAACTTTATAGAGGGTTGCAAGATATGCCATGTATCCAATAACAACTAAGCAGAATGCACCACGTGTCAAAATATGCATCTCATTTCAGCACCCACGTTTCATCTTTTTCAGCAAAGGTTTTCAACAAGTTAAGTAGTAGGATCATGTGAAAAGTACCAAGTGGTAGTCACAGAAGGATCTGGACTACTTTTCAAGAAGAAAGCAGAAGTCACCATGTGTTGACAGTCAGTTTAATGCTTGGGTTCAATGCTTTGGTTCACCATATTGGGTTCAATACCTCAGTTAATGTGTAAATGGTGCACAGTGTTGAATCATTGAACAATTGAACCAATTTTGGTTCATCGAGTAGTTCAAGGTAGTGTCTCAAAAACCAAAGGGGTCAAGAACCCTTTTGCAAGGTAGTTAGGCATTGTTTCATTTTTGGTTAAGTGCCAAAGAGTAGCAGAGGCCACCAAGTGTCATTTTCTGAGCCCCTTTCTACTCCATTCCTAGAAGTAGTGGAAGACGCCACATACCCCTAACAGGAGAAGCGAAAGATGCCATGTATTTCCCTAGAAGCTGTAGAGGTCACCATGTGTAAACATCTGAGAGATCATCTTTGAGTTTCATTGCTGAATAAAGATTGTGCTAAAGAGCAAGTAGAGATTGCCATGTGTCAAAGGTGGAGCATTCCTAAGCAGGATATAGGGAAAGAAAAAAGTGCCAAGTGTCATTCTCTAGTGTCTCCTAAGAAATAATCAATTTTTTGGGAAATCAACTAAGTGTCCTCTTCTATTTCAATAGAATAGAAGGTCCTGTATAGACACTTCTAGCTTAGTTTAGAGTTAGTTTGGGCCATAATTTTGGGAATGTGATATCAATCTGGAGGGAAACTCAACTGGAGTTATTACTAGTAGATGGAACAATTCACCAAGTAGATTTTTGGGGCTGACAAACATTGAAAGTGACGTCTATTTGTCCCTTGTGAGTTAAAGGTAGAATAGAATTGCACAGGAAAGGTGGTGATGGAATGAGACATTCGAAGCTATAAAGAGGAGTGCAGGGATCACCAGAAGAATAATCACCATAAGATATGAAAAGAGAGAATTTTTGAATATAGAATTATTGTAACAAGTTTTAGACTTTCTAGAGCTATGGCTAAGTAATATCATTTGCTTTTGTCTCATTTTATTGAGTTGAAAGGTTTATATGACTATACATCTTTCTATGCCTTTTATATGACTAGAAGATTCAAATAAGGAAATTGAACCCTATGCCTTTGTTGATATTATCTGTGTCATTTGCAAAAGTATTCTAGACTATAGATTTTCTAGAACTGTGATTAGGAATGTCATTTGATTTTGTCTCATTTTCTTGAGTTGGAAGGTTTACATAACTGTACATGTTTATGTCCCTCTTATATGATCAGAAAATTCAATTAAGAAGATTGAACCCTAGGCCTTTGTTGACATTTTTATATTTCAGGAAAAGAAGTCTATGTTGTGAGCCTCTATTTTTATTATTTTAATCTTTTACATGGATCATTCACTTCTTTGCTCTTAAATGTAAATGAATATTACATATATTCTCATTGTGCTCAAGATTAAGGTCGAATTACATTCAAGCGCATCACCATAGTTAGATTTTCTTTCTTTGCATTCATGTTTTTGTTTAGATTCCCATCCTTTTTCCCCCAACACTTGATATAAAGAAGAGACCAGCTTCTTTAAAATTTGGAGGTTGTTTCAAGACATAAGTCCCACATCTTGAAACTTCCCATTGTTTTTTATTAGAATCAAGTGCAATTTTAAACATCAACAGTTTTTGGCATGCTTGATGGGACCAGTCTTGATGTTTCTTTCAAGGCTGTATGAACCAAAGACCTACAAGTAGTTAGAGCTGTGGACCAGTAACTAGATCACAATCTGCTACAAATCTAGGTATTCTTTTGCCACCTTTGGTAACAAGTCCAAGAAGAAGAGCTAACCAGTTTGTACCAATACCAAGAGCAAATATGGGAGCCCCTATACCCCTAAGAAATTATGCAAGCTAGAACACTAGTAGTCCCTTAATCCTCCCAACACCACTAGCCATTCAGGATCCTATCCTAGTAAATGCCCTAAAAGCTCTACCTAAATTCAGTGGGCAAGACTCTAAAACACTTGGGGAATATCTTCAAGATGTATCAGACGTCTGTGTTATACATGTTGTCACACAGCAAAATGTGGCCATAAGATTATTAGCAGCTTCTTTTAAAGTGAAGGCTCTAGAATGGTATCGATCTTTGACTCCAAATACCATATCTACATGGGATCAGCTCAGAGATCTATTCTTTGAAAGATTTGTAGAGAAGGGGGATAAGTCTTCTTTGTTACAATAGTTAATTACCATTCAAAGGGGACCACAAGAAGCTATGACTGACTTCAATTCTAGATTTCAAAAGACTTGGGACAAAATCCCTATTACAAGTAGACCATTACTAGGTATGGCCATAGTGTTTTATCTTAAGGCTTTGAATTCAGATATATCTGTTATGATTCAATCACTTAGAGGACACACTTTGCTAGAGGCTTATGAATATGTGATCAGAGCTGAGAATTATTTAATAGATGCTAGAAAGTTACTTACAAGGCCTCCCATGCCCATGTTCTTAGAAATTTCCTTGCCATTACCTCAAGAAGTTCCTAAATATGTAAGCCCACCTATGTCTATGTACACTTACCCTCAACCATCTATGAAAGAACCTATCCATGCTCAGTCATCTGAGATGGATGATATCAAGAATATCCTAAGGATGTTTTCCAATGAGCTAATCAATATAAAAAGATAGTAGAATACTTTCTCTAAACCTCCATATTAAGGCTATCAAGGAAATATATTTTCATCTCAGCCAAACCAATATCAAGGCCCTCCAAGACAAACTAATCATCAACCAGCAAACCAATTGGTTGCAGTCCCCACACCCTCACAGACTATCCCTCCCAATTCAAATAGGGATATTGTTGCAAGACAAAATAACTATGTGGATAATACTAATGCCTGGTGTTTCCATTGCAATAATGCTCATACACCTAGAGGTTGTCCTATGGGTAATCTACAACAAAAGTTAGTAGAACAAAGAAGAATGGATGGTCAGTTCACAAGTTCTAGTGACAATCAAGCCTACTAGTCTCTTGGTATGTAGAATTCAGTCCTAGTGGCTCAGATGCAAGTAATGTCCTTGCAACAAGAGGAAGAAACAGCCGTGGAACATGCTTTGTTCTCATGGGTTGAAGATGAAGAATCAGTTTTCTTGAATGAAGCATCTACCTCCCAAAGACTCGTGGTGTAATCTGATTATTACACCAGATCAAAGAGGAGAATGGTGGAATAGCCTGAGATTTTAAATGGTCAAGTCATGAATAATCCTCCATTTCAAAGACAAAGAAACACTACTGTCAGACAAGAAGTGCCTCAGCCAGTGCAAAATCAAGGGACTCCTGCCCAAATTTAAGAAAAAACAAGATATCCTTATGTTTAAAGAACTCAGTCTTTGGGACCAATAAATGTAGTGGATCAATTGAACAAGACTCTAACACAAGTATCAATATGGAATATATTGGCTATTCCTGAACAAAATGCACTACTACAAGAAGCTCTGTAAGGCCAAGCAGTGCCCAAAGGTACTATTACCAAAGAAGGCCTTGCTGGAAAAGAAAATCTCATAGATACAGTTCCTCTAAAGACAATAGCCTTTGTGAATGATGCAACACAATTAAGTAAATCCAAACCAGAGCCTTTCTATTTGACTCTGATAGTTGGAAATAAAATCTTGCATAATGCATTGATAGATTCAGGAGCTAGTACGATAGTGATGCCCAAGCAAATAGCTGATGTATTGAAAATAAAATATGAACCCCTTACAAAAAGGAGTTATGCAGCTAGACGGCAAAATAGTAAAAACCATAGGGAGAATCAAACAACTCCAATTACAATTATATGCTTGTCCAAATATAATTGTATTTCAAGATGTAGTAGTGATAGATATACCTCCTATTTTTTGCTTATGTTTGTCAAGAGACTTTACAACCAAAATAGGTGGATATATGTCCCTTGATTGGTCTCATCTCATTTTAAGAACCCAATACGGTTCAAAGATGAAGATATTGTCTAAACCATTACATAAATATCACATCACTAATGAGCCCACTGCAAAGTTAGAAGGTGCCCATGCCATGATGAATAAAGAAGGGAAGGTCTTTGTCGAAGAGCTAGGTGAATGGACTGGGTATAATCAAGAAGAAGAAAATGATCATTTATTAGCTATGACGCAAAGTGACCCATTTGGAAATTATGAAGCCATTGGTTTGGGCACTTACATTATACTTGATGAGGATCATAGAATTCCAAATGTTTTGGAGGAAGAAAAGTCAAAAGATACCTCTTCTATTATTCCTCAGGTCTCTTATGAATTTCAGATTCCTAATGAGAAATCATAGGCATATATTTTGACCCTTGATGAAGAAGAAATAATCTCTGACTTTCTTCTTACTTTGCAAGATGATGAAGAAGAGCATGGACTATTCCTGGACCATGATTTAAATGATTTGCTTGAAACCATTGAGTTTGGTTATATCATTTTTCAAGATAGATATGAATCGATTATAGATAAGTAGAACGACATTGAGCATCAATAGCATGCACAAAATTATTGCAAACTTTCAAAAATTTCCTTTCAAAATATTAGTAACTTTGAAGTAATTAAGGAGGATGGTCATGCAATAAAACCAGATTTTGAAGCAGAAGGAATTAAGTCATTAATTGATTTCTTAGTAAGACATGCCAATATCAAGAGCAGATATTCAATGAGCTTCCAAGAACAAGAAGAGTCTATATATGTTGAAAGCATGTTTGACTCAGACTCACTTGAATACAAGAAAATCAATGAGGCATACACCGAAGGCAATTCACCAAAGCCATACCAAATTTGATCACTTGTATCACAACATAAGCTGGCTTGTAGTGAGAGAAAATTTAGAAATTTTACTTTTGATCTAGGAGGGAGATAAAGATGCTTCATTAATGTAGATAGAGTCAGTGGCTCAGAAAGTTTTCAAAAGATCTTCAATTTCTCAAAGCATTAAATGCTTCCCAAATCTTTCAAAATCTCTAAGGTGCCTTACACCGCAACATACATAACATGTCCATCTCACTGTCCCCAAAAGATTGAGTAGGATTCACTAATGATTTTCTAAATTTAATGCATTTTTAGACTTGATAGATCTATAAATACTATTTAGCAGGAGTTAAAGTTTACAAACTCTCAAGCATTCCTGCATTTTATGAGAAAATATCCTACTACTTGCAAAAACTTTTAGCGCCCAGTAAATTTGCTTCAGTGAGAGTGTTTTGTTTACAAAGGGATCATACCAGTTATCACAAATAAGGCATCAGTGAGATGAAGTAGCATATCAAAGATCTAGTCTTTTTGGGCCTTCCTTCTCCATTTCTTGATGATAGCATGGCGCTGATGGTTGATCAAAATAAACCATTACTATTGGCCAAATAAAATGATCAAATAGTTTTTCAGAACTTATGAGATGATTCTTCAGTCTCAAAAGTGGAAGCTATTCTTGTTCCTATTTCCTAGCTTGAATTCAGAATAAGCAAGGGTTATCTAACCATAAATGGTCCACCTACCAGATAACACTTTTGAAGCTATGAATTTTGTAATTTTGATAGAGTGAGAGTTGTGTTTCTTTTTGAGCAGGCTCAAAAGTCTTGGGGGTCACCAATAACTATAGAGTAAAAATTTTACTCTACGTTGCATTCTAATTTTTGATTGCGCACTGTAGTTTTTTTCCCACATACCTAAGTCATGATGGCTCAAAAGTCTTGGGGGTCACCAATAACTATAGAGTAAAAATTTTACTCTACGTTGCATTCTAATTTTTGATTGCGCACTGTAGTTTTTTTCCCACATACCTAAGTCATGATGGCAAAATTTTGAAATAGAGTGTGGGCTTGATTCTTTTATTTCATTTTTGCCTAAGTGTTGAAGTGCAGTGGAAGCTACCAAGTGTCACTTTTTGAAACACAAAACTAGCCAACTGGCATCATCTAAGGCACCTTTTATAACTTTCAAGAAGGTCGCAAGACGTGCCACGTATCCAATAACAACTGAGTAGAATGCACCACGTGTCAGCATCTGCATCTCATATCAACACCTGCATTTCATCTTTTTTGGCAAAAGTTTTCAACAAGTTAAGTAGCAAGATCATGTAAAAAGTGCCAAGTGGCAGTCGCAGAAGGATTTGGACTACTTTTCAAGAAGAAAGTGGAAGTCACCACATGTCAATAGTCGGTTCAATGCCTAGGTTCAATGCTTTGGTTCAACATTTTGGGTTCAATACCTCAGTTAATGTGTAAATGGCACATAGTGTTGAACTGTTGAACCATTGAACCAATTTTGGTTCATTGAGCAGTTCAAGGGAGTGTCCCAAAGACTAAATGGGTCAAGTACACTTTTGAAAGGTAGTTAGGCATTGTTTCATTTTTGTTTAAGTGCTAAAGAGCAATGGAGGCTACCAAGTGTCACTTTTTGAGCCCCTTTCTACTCCATTCCCAGAAGTAGTAGAAGAGGCCACATACCCCTAGCAGGAGAAGTAAAAGATACCATGTATTCTTGTAGAAGCTATGGAGGCTGCCATGTGTTGACATTTGAGAGATCATCTTTGAGTTTCATCGCTTAATAAAGATTGTGTTAAAGAACAAGTAGAGATTGCCACATTTCAAAGGTGGAGTGTTCCTGAGCAGGATATAGGGAAAGTTAAAAGTGTCATGTGTCTTTGATAAATCAGGCAGAAAGTGCCAAGTGTCATTCCCTACTGTCTCCTAAGAAATAAGCAAAATTTTGGGAAATCGACTAAGTGTCCTCTTCTATTTCAATAGAATAGAGGGTCCTGTATAAACACTTCTAGCTTAGTTTAGAGTTAGTTTTGGTCATAATTTTGGGAACGCGATATCAATCTGGAGGGAAACTCAGTTGGAGTTATTACCAATAGATGGAACAGTTCATCGAGTAGATTTTTGGGGTCAACAAACATTGAAAGCACCATCTGTTTGTCCCCTATGAGTTAAAGGTAGAATAGAATTGAGTGGGAAAGGTGGTGATAGAATGAGACATTCAAAGCTATAAAGAGGAGTGCAGGGATCACCAGAAGAATAATCATCATAAGATACAGAAAGAGAGAATTTCTGAATATAGAATTATTGTAACAAGTTTTAGACTTTCTAGAGCTGTGGCTAAGTAATATCATTTGCTTTTGTCTCATTTTATTGAGTTGAAAGGTTTATATGACTGTACGTGTTTCTGCACCTTTTGTATGACTGGAAGATTCAAATAAGGAAATTGAACCCTATGCCTTTGTTTATATTATCTGTGTCATTTTCAAAAGTAGTCTAGACTATATATTTTCTAGAACTATGATTAGGAATGTCATTTGCTTTTGTCTCATTTCCTTGAGTTGGAAGGTTTACATAATTGTACGTCTTTTTGTGCCTCTTATGTGATCAGAATATTCAATTAATAAGATTGAACCCTATGCCTTTGTTGACATTTTTATATTTCATCAAAATAAGTCTATGCTGTGAGCCTTTGTTTCTATTATTTCAATCTTTTACATGGATCATGCACTTGTTTGCTCTTAAATGTAAATGAATCCTACATATAGTTTCACGGTGCTGAGGATTAAGGTTGAATTACATTTAGGCGCATCACCATAGTTAGATTTTCCTTTTTTGCATTTGTGTTTCTATTTAAATCCCCATCCCTTTTCCCCCAACACTTGATATAAAGAAGAGACCAACTTTTCTAAAATTTGGAGGTTGTTTCAAGACGCAAGTCCCACATCTTGAAATTCCCATTGTTGCTGATTAGAATCAAGCGCAATTTTAAACATCAATAGATTCCACATATAATATTTCAAACTCAATAAAAATGTTGGGAAAACTTTCCAAATATTTTGGCCTATAGAATGAATTTATGAAAAATCTTAAAATTACAACAAATCACTCAAAATGTTTCAAAACATTCTAAAATTTTAATTTTATCTCTAATGTATGTTGATGCAATACAAATAAAAATTTCACAAAAATACTTATTTATCAATAAATATGATGAGTTTATTATAAACCCTAAAATAGTAATAACTCCCTAAAAGTTGATCATAAAACCTTGTTTTTTTACTATGACTTCCTTAAAATATTCTACAACTCCAATAAAATAATTGTACAAAAATTTACAACTGATTGCAATATATTAATTATTCCACAAAACTAGGGTTTTACCTCACATAAATTGCCCAAATGGAAGCTATGATACCACTTTTTATGACGTACACTTAAAATAATTAGAAATATGTCTAATATAATATAGATCAACAAAACACAATAGATATTGGTGGTCCAATATTCCCAAATATTCAATATATATAGAAATAAAATAATCACCCTTAAGGTAGGGCAACACCATGTAATACTCCTTAAATAAGGAATAACTCCACAATGTCTCTTCGAGGGGAAAACCTCCAATATACTCTTACAATAGAAGACTCAATGCTTACTTTATTAATTTACAATTATTTTCATCTCCTTTATATAGACCTCTATATAACTATCAATGGATGGGTAACCTCCTGATCCCAATACAAGCCAACCATTATCTAATGCACTGATTCCATAAGTTACTCACTTATCCTAATATATTAGACCAATATAACTAAGGGAGATGTGTGACAAATGTTGACATCTCATATCAAATTCCTTGGTACATAACATATATTAACGAAACTTGAAATATGTGATCACATCAAGTCCTAACATGCATGATATGGATCATGAGAGCATCTATAGATTAGTAATACAAAGTAAAAAAATAAGTTAAAACACACACACACACACAATAAAACACAATTTAATGCAATAAAATGGTCTAAGCAAACTAGATACAAGGGGCATGTTCAAATTCCACATAATAGAAAAGGATGACATATTTAAATGCCCAAATAACATAGAATGGCATATTCAAATGTCTAATAAACATATAATGGTAAAAGGTACAATAAGATAGGAACATATTTAAATGTTCCACAATTAAGAAAATAACTAAAAATGAAATACACTCAAGGAAGTGAATACAAAAAAATGAGTTATAAGCAACAAACAAAAGTATATTATACTAATTTTTGCATATATGTGTTAGAAAAAAAATTGTGTAACATACCCTATCAAGTGCACCTTGAAATATATGAGTGTGGATATAGACACATGTAATCACTATTATATAATCTCAAACATGATAATTTATAGATGATCATAAAGGATATGTATCTTATTTAATCATGATTAATGAAATAGATGCCCCCAATGTAATATATGACATAAAGAGAGGAGAGGTCAAACATTTTTAAGTTCATATATCATGTGTCTGGGTATGCTTGTATCATATTATAATATTATTGTGACATATATTTATATATAAATAAATTATATGCTATCTATTAACATAAATAAAAAAAACATAGATGCCAATGAGGTAACAAAATACGGGAATTTTGAGTTTATTTTTTATTTTTTTAATTTTTGGAATGTTTTTGTATTTTATTAGTTTTTTTTTTTTGAAATATTTAGGAAATAAAATGGTATCCTATGATCCCATCCAAGTTATGCTCATAAATATATCCAAATTCAGAATATGGTACATCAAACTAGTAATACTACCAAGGCATGTGCACGAGTGTCATATCTAGATCTACAAGAAATGTGGTATTTTATGTATGTATCATAAAATTATGTTTTCATGAAGAAATAATAGTAGTGTTTCATGGAATCCTTTTTTTGTAGTGTTTTTTGGTTGATTTTGAATAACTATAATTGGATCACATTTAGTCAATTTAAGTAACTAAATATGTTATGTAGGATTAGATGAATATTATGTGGAATACACTATATATCTCTTATGATAAGGCCTCTCAAATATGGGCCACCTAGGGAATGGTATTACACGTTTTTTACCATTTTATGCATGATTAATTTTAGTAGTTTTGATAATTAGATGTCTTATAATAAACTTCTCTTATTCAAGTGGCTATACATATGGAATTCTATAAACTATGACTACCATGTTGATATGAATGTATTTAATACACACATAAACTATGGAAGGTATTGCATGGATTTTATGTATCGAAGTTCATCCATATAATAAATCAAATAATCATGTATATGGTATAACTAAAAAGGAGGTAATCACATGTGTTGGACCAGCCTATAAAGGTAAATCAATCTCACAAATAATGTGTTATGAAATACCATTTAATGATCTAACCATTTTGGTCAAAGGTTATAAGTCATCATGTGTATATACCAAATGTGTAAGTAATGTCATGGTACCCATGCACTCACTAGTAATTTTATAGATCGTAAAACTATATTTAGGGTCATGGTTAAGGTATGATAGAATAAATAATGAGTGATGATCTGATTCATCATCCACTATTTCACTATCATCAAATGTAATATAAGTTCTTCGAACCATATGAGATATTGTGATTTTATAAGTGCCAATAATCCCACATAATTTATTCCCATAATGTGATGGAGGAGGATGTTCATTGTATTCTATTTTCACTTATGGATCTTTTTTAGAATGATGTTTTGAATTATTTTTAAATAACTTCTGATTCTAGTGATCATCAAGTTGTGAACCTAAATCCTTTGGAGGATCATCAAAGTTAATATTTTTGTCATCAATAAGGTACTACATTTTATGCTTGAAGGTATAAAATATATTCATAGAATACCTAGGGACTTGGTGATAGTCATAATATTGATTAAGATCATATCTTTTGGGTAGAGGTTGAGTCATATCAACCTCTTGGGAGAAGGGAGAGATATGAGATAACAATAATTATAGTTTAAAGAATCTATAGGATCAGGTAATTGTGTAAATGTTCTCTTAGGTGCATTGGATATTATTAGTCAATTAGATTTCTATGGCACTACATTAACTATTGTGATTATTACCTTTTTAGGTTATGTAGGTTTTACCTTGTAGTTTCATTTTATTTTAAACTTTGTATCAAATGTAGTTGATGTGTTTTTTACATAATCTTATTCAAGGAAATAATATTCATTTCATGATCTTAAACAATATGGCATCAGTCAGCAAAGATTTAAACCATTTGAAAATAATGGACTCATGTAATGGGGCAAGCAAAATTTTCTTGAATATATCTTTAAGTTCTTTATCTATCATAGGATTTTTCATTTTGGCCAAAATTGTTTTATATCTCAATACATATTCATTGATAGGGTCATTAGTTCCTTATTTGATCTTTGAAATTTGAACATATGACATATTTTTTAAGATGTTGATAGATAAATCTGATAGAAATGATCAACTATAGGTTTGAATTCTCTTAAAAAATGGACTGGTAAATCATGGAGTCATCATAAAGCATAGTCACTTGGGCTCCTTGGAAATAATTTGATCAAAATTTTATCATTGGAGGCATAATCAAGGCATGCCACATAGAAAGATTATAAATTTTGTTCAAGATCACCCTTACCATCATAAAATGTGAACTTGGGTACGAAGAAACTAGTTGGAAATGTGTGCAAATATATTTCAAGTGTAAGAGGATTATGTGATACATCTTGTGAATCAATAACATAAGGTGATTTCATATAATTATTCTTAATATTGGTAACCTTATCTTACAAACATTTTATATTTTATAATAGATCATGGACATTTTAATTACTAAGGTTTTAAGTTTTAGAATATAACAAAGGGGAGGAAATAATGGTTTGAGTTAATATAGGTTTAATCACCCAAAAGTGGTATTTGAGTGATAAGAGTTCAACTTGAGACTACATATTCCTAGCTTATTCCTAGAGCCTATTATCAAACTTATCTATCCTTAATATGGACCATAAGCATCCTTACATAGCTTCAAAATAGTCCTAGACCCTTATTTCCTGATTATGTCCCTTTGTGCCTAATTTTTTTCCAGTTGGACACTAGCATCGTAATAAGGACACTAGATCCATGTGGTGCTAATGTTCTTTTCCCTAGCTTTCCCAAATGAATATCTTTTCAAAAAATAAAGCATCCTAAGGTCAACTTAGACATCTTTTATCACTTGTACAAGCAACATAATGATATAAATACACGGATTTTAGAACTCTAAACACTATATGTAAATCAGATGCAAAATACACATTCCAACATGAAAAAACTTGAGGACAATTAAGTTTATCAATCCTTATTCTACCCTAATTATACTTATGACCATCTATAGTAGCCATAAGATCAAATTTTCTAGATTTCCAATCTCAAGCACACTCAAGGCACTCAAGGCCACTATCATACTAGCATCACTTTCACTTGAAACAATACTTAGGTGGGGATAACTACATTAGGATTGATCCCTCCTGAGAGTATTTTTATATAGGCAACTCTCTTCATAATGGGGTGTTGAGGATGTCTAGGCTATCTTACTAATAAACACACTTTTTATCTTATACCCTATTTATATGGAGGATTAGGGTTAAAATAATAAATACATTATTAAACTAATAATACATGCTTATATAATTTATACACACAAGAACATAACCCAAGAATATAGACATAGGTGCACCTAGAAGCTTGGGTCAAGCCTACATAGGACACTACCACTAGTTTACCAATAATGTCACTACTATCCAATTATGGAGCTATTATCTAGGAGGGGTTATAACATAGGGATTCAATTTACAACACTCAGATCAAGATCTATCTCATTTTTCATAACTAAGATATTCCATATCAGGTATTTTCCAACTAAGTTTTTATTTAGACTTTTATTATTATTTTTAGAAAAGACAAAGCTAGTTAATTTTGTAACAAATTAGTGGTTGTATTTATTACATGTTATTTCCTTGATTTCGTCTACTCATCTCTTTCAAAAAAAAAGGATCTACATATACTAAGTCCTAAAATTTTAAAACATTTGGTGAACCTGACTTACTTTGAACATTGATCAAACCCTAACCCTAGATGCTCATAGGGTTTGTATCCTTTTTGCATATATGCTTATATTTTAGTTTTAAACTTTCATATTTATTTCAATATTTATTGTATTAAAATTCTTTAAAGGTTTTATATATACAACCACTTATTTTCTTACTTCCCAAACTACAATGGTAGAATTCAAAAACCGATTTGATGAGACTAATAAGAAGTAATTTCAAGATTTTGTGTCCAAAAATTTAGCTATGCAATATGACCTCATCACTATTATTTAAGAATAACTTCAAAAATCAAATAATGTTCAATATTAAACTCCCCTAGATAATAACATTTGTACACCTACAATGGAGCCAACTTAGCTATCACAACCTATAATTATAATTCAATAACCTTCAGTAATATCTACACCTCTCATGGCTAGTTGCTCCACTTGATATGTATAATACATTATTTATGAGGTTCATACTCTTCAGGCTAAGGTGTTACATCTTGAGAAGGGAGACACTAGGCCATAACAAGCCTTGGATTTTAATGTTCACTTACATACACATTTGGCACACTACATGGTGGAAAATCCCTTGCCATCTAGATTTGTGGCACCTAAAATTACATTATATGATGGTAAGGGTGACCTAGATCACCATCTCTAATTTTTTTGCATAGCATGTTTGGACTACATGTCCAATGATTGGCTTCTCAAAAAAACTTTACATGTAGTTTAAAGGATTATGCCTTATAGTGGTTTTATGACTTATCAATTCAATCTATCACAATATTCAATCATTTGGTAGACATGTTTTTAGCACACTTATCCATTAATATTAGTGATAAAATCTCATATCCTCAAATTGCATAATTGAAATAAATGTCAAATGAACCTATTGTAGAGTATGTCTTACAATACAAGACTATAATAACTAAATTGACTAGACCCATGGAAGATAAAAAGATTTAGGTCATCTTAAAAAAAAGACTTTTACTAGCATTGAATGAATCTATCTTCTTTAATAAGTTTACAACATTCATAGACTTATGCCACATAGTAAAAGAAAGAGAGGTAAAGCTTCAATCAATGGGTAAACTCAAATATACCAATGGATTGGAATCAACCGATAAGAGTTAAAATAAGCATCTATATAAGGTAAGGCTCATAGATAACAATAATGATCAAAATACCACATTAACGTTACTTCAGAGCCATCTCTTGGCTTGATTTTATTAGCTCCTCAACGTCAAATCTTTACCAACCTTCTAGAATAACCAACACAGGTTTTATAGAGGCTCTTAGAATGCAATTTCATATCTCTCCCTCCCATCAAATAGGTTGATATGCCACAACCTCTTCTAAAAATATTTGATTCCAATTCATTCTATGAATATCAAAGGGCACTACGCCACACAAAAAATAGATGCATAAGCCTAAAACATAATATATAATATTTGGTCAAGGATAAAATTATTGAAATGGTAACCCACATAAATACACAAAAAATATAGCAAATATAAGGTAAAGCATTAAATATATTCTCAGATCCATTTCAAAATCACATAATGAAAGAGGTGGGGATCACTTGAGGTGTTCACTACACATATCAGGCACATCCACTACCATATTCATATCATAATATTATGGAGGAGGAATACCCATTACATAGTATCATTGGTATGTACCATATTACAGTTCCATCTACACCATTCATCACCTTTTTATAATAGGATATTATTGATGGTGATATAGATTTACATGCACTCTTTGTATGAGCTTACATAAATTATCATCCTATCTAGAGTGTTGTGGTTTATAATAGGTCAAGAATTGAAAAGTGCACTATGACATTTTTACAATGCTTAGGGTATTTAAATCAGTATATATTACCTATGGATATAGTTATTAGTGGTTTTAGTGGTCATGTTCATAGCTCCATCAAGGAGATTGTCCTTTCATTACAGTTTGGACTAGCACATGTGGCCACTTAGTTATTAGTAGTATGTAGTGTAGGCATGTTTGATATGTTATTAGATAGGCCATGGATATAGTAGCTAAGATCCATCCCTTTCATAGTGCATAGATTCTTGAAATACATACATGAAAATCAAGTGATTAAAGTTAAGGGTCTTCTACATGAGTATCCTCTACCTATTTCATAACTAGTTACAACACTATTACAAGATATATCACAATTACCAGGTATAACATACTTATTAGTTATATCTCATAGAAAAATTCATATTGATACACCATATATTTCCATATAGACATCAATGTAAGTGAGGTCTACTCCTAAAATATCGATATGCATGCATACTATCCCAGATAGACCATTATTTAGGAGACCCTTACGTCAATGATATGTGATAGATTCTATAGGGCCTTCCTCCACTTACTTTTTATCAAGATTAGTATTATTGGGTTCTTGGGGTTCTCAATATAGGGTACCTATATCACCCACATCTTCTTCTACCAAACAGGTTCCTAATTCCCCTACAATTCACAAGACACTATAGTCAGTGCCACACATTCCTATCACCACTACACATGAAAATACAAATATAGATACAAATCACTCAATACAGCATATTATGGGACCACAATTTCCCTTTCACATAACTCACACAATCAAAGTTCCCTTATTTAACATAGGCTGCATTGATAATGAGTCTCCCATGAGACTCATCAGTTAGTATTGTTCCTCCCTACCTGTATATATTTTTATTCTCTCTTGCTACTTTTACATAGTTTCAATTTTCAAGTTTATTGTACATAGCTTATATCCATAAAATACAAAAACAATACAATAACATAAAAACATTCAAATATTACTCATAGAACACAAAATTATGGATTGTATGCATTATTATGTTTAAATTTATTATATTTTCTAGACACTACATATACTATTTATCTTATACTAGTAGGTTTTATCATACATACATGCTTCACTTATTCTTGTCAAGTGCTTGAAGATTGTTACAAGACTCAATACCACTACACCAATCCAAACTTTTTATTATCTACCCACTGGGGGCATATACACCAATATATGGGTCTTCACTTGACACATTCACCCTCTTAGAGGCATCTTATACATAGTTTTTTTATTACCATGTTTTATCCTTGTATATTCTACATCCCATCTCTAGCATTGTTATATCTTGATATTGATCATATTACTCTTACTAAGATTTTTTCTGACTATTACTACTTTAGACTCAACATATGTACATCATATATCTTACACATATTTATATTACATAATCATGCATAATTTCATTTCTATTTTACCTAACTTAGATTTGATTATATTTATATGTTTATTCTATTTGAGTGCATTTTAATATTCCATTGTTCTTTGAATCTACTCCACTTCTATTCATATTATGTATGATTTGGAAATTTGACCATGTCCTTATGTGTGGTTTCTTTATTGTGTATGTAGACATTTAAACAAGTCCTTTTATGTGTCTCTAATCAAACTTGCTTGTTGCTTACATATGTGGACATTTAAACATGTCCTTTTACATCATGCTTTCTTAGATTGAGTGACATGTTCCCATTTCCCTTGTATTGTGGCCTCTTGGCCTACTTTATATACCTCATGTGTTTAATATATATACTTTATTGTATGTGTCATGGTCATGACACTTGTTTTTACTTATTACACACACTAATTTTTTATGCCATAAGGGACCTCATGCATCTTCCTTCCTACTTGGGTGTCGTGATGGACATCATGTTCTTCCCCCTAGGTAGCTACCCAGTTTTACTCATATTTGTTATTATATACATTGATTACATATATCTTGACAACTTTTTGGAATGATAGACATGACATACATCTTGCATCACATACTTATGATCAAATCATCTTACATTTTGATGTTATATATGCAAACTATATGGGATTATCAAATAACTATCATATATGTTCTAGCTAACACATATTTTACAGAGACTTTTTATTTTGAGGATTGTTCTTGCACATGTTGAACAACTCCCCTTTAAAAAGGGGATATTGATAGGTGTTTGTCACAAATATTAGGCTCGTATATTTCATTCATAGTACTTTTTTAGCACATAAGATCAATTAAAAAAAATAAAACACATGTAAACTAGTGGGAAAATATTGACTCGAAAAGCAATACAATTACACAAAATTGAGACCAAAAGGACTCTAATTCCAAAATGGGGACACTAGTGCCACATGACACTACTATCCAAGATATGGCACTATTGTCCAATAGCCTTAGTTTTAGAACAACTTTATTGGCTAGAATTATACAATAGGTACATTACATGTTATCATAGATTCAATTATAGATTTATTAGTTATACTTAGTTTTGCTTATATTTATACTAGTTTAGCTCATATTCATATCAATGTTTTCTAAATGGGAGCATCATTCATGACATGACCACTTCCATATTCAGTTCAGATACTCAAATATAGTTTATTACAACTCAGTCTAGAATACATATACTTAGATATCAGATTTGGGGGAATGTGCATGACACATTATTTCTATATGCTCAGTTAAACATTTGTTGATTAGATGGAATGATAAATTCCTTGTCATTATCTACACTATATATACATGACATAATATTCTAGGTTGTCACTAGTTTCATGCCTTACTCCATCTATAATGATTGGCATTTCTAAGTGACCTAGAACTACCTAATATACCTGAGTGGCTACAGAGCCACCATACACATTGAGATATACTATGTTAGACATTTACATTCCTTTACATAGTTTAGTTTTCTATGCATTTATTACACATTATTGATCCACCCACATGAGAGGGTTGGGCATGCTATCAATCAAATCCAAGATATTTATAGGTCATGATCCACTAAGCAAGGGTGGGAAATGGAGTCAAAAATGGATTGAGTTCTTGAGCCACCCACACATGAGGATAGAGAAATCCATCAACTGAGTCTAAGACATTTACTAATTGATCACTATATACATGTGCACACATAGGTTATCACCATGTTCATGTATTGAATCGTTCTTCACATATGTAGACCCAACTTCACATACTTAGATTCATCTTCATGGGCTTCAGTTCTTAGGTAAGTCTAGGTAGGCTTTTTTTCTCTATTCTAGTCATTTCACTTTGTTACATTTCTAGAATTAAATGGGTTTAAATATAATCACCCAAAAGGGGTATTTTATTTTTAAGAGTGATAATTGAGAGTACCTATTCCTAGTTTAGCTCTAGAGCCTATTATCACACTTATCTATCATTTGTATGGGCCATTAACATTCTTAGTTAGCTACAAATTTATCCCAAACCCTCATTTCTCAATTCTAGAACTTCATGCCTAGTTTTCTCATAGCTAGACACTAGCACCATAATAAGAATACTAGCACCATGTGGCACTATTGTCCCCAAAATGGCACTAATGTCCTTTATGCTAGCTTTTCTAAATAAATATATTTTCAAAAACTAAATCATCTTAAGGTTGGCGTAGACATCTTTTATCACCTACACAAGCAATAGAATGGTATAAATACATGGATTTTAACCCTTTAACCACTATATGTAAATCAAATACGAAATATAAATTAAAAATGAAACAATTTGAGCATAATTAAGGTTACCAATCCTTATTCTACCCTACTTATACATAATACCATCTATAACATCCCTAAGCTTAGTTTTTCCAAATTTCTAATTTCAAACACACTAAAGGACACTATTATACTAGCATCACTTAAACTTACACTATAAATTATATTGGGATAACTACATTAGTCTTGATCCTTCCTCAGAGTATTGGTATGTAAGCAACTCTCTTCACAATGGGGTCTTGAAGATGTCTAACATATCCTACTAATGAATAAATTTTTCAATTCATACTCAAGTTGTATGGAAGATTAGGGTTTATATAATAAATAAATCATTATATAAATAATACAAGATTATATAATCCATTCATGTAGGAATGAAACCGAAGAATCCAAACATAGGTGTACCTAGAAGCTTAGGATAGTCCTACACAGAGGACACTACCATCAATATCAAGACACTATTACCACTTTATCAATAATGGCATTACTATCCAATTATGTCACCACTATCTAAGAGGGATTATAACACAAGGATATAATTTACAATACTTAGACCAAATTTCATTTCAGTTTCTAGCACTAAGATTGTTTGTGTCATGTGTTTTCTAGCTAAGTCTTTATTTGCATTATTTATTTCTTTTTTTAGAAAAGTCAAAGCTAGTTAATTTTATAAAAAAATAGTGGCTCTATTTATTTCAAATTATTTTCATGATTTAGTCTACTCAAACCTTCAACAAACATAGAATTTACATGTACTAAGTCCTAAAAGGTTAAAACAATAAGCATTGAAACAAGTAATTGGGTTGAAAAGATCATTTTTACCATGGAGGATGTAAAAATAGTATGATTTATTTTGAATAACAATGGTGTAAACACATAATTGGTGCCCCCACTAGATGCAAGAATCATATATGTGCACAAGTTAAGAGAAATAATAAGGTGGAGATGTATATCTTTACTAATACTCTATGCAAGCATGGCAATGACTAGGAAGAAGAGTTATATAAGGTCACACACATTTAATTATATGCATGGTTAATCTTGTCTTAGATCCCATAACTAGAATAACATGATCAATAGATTCACATGGTATTTCATCTATGATTTTTTATTTTAGTTTTTAATATGGTATTTAGGATCTCATAATATCCTCAAGACTTTTATGAATACCCTCTTGAAACATAGTAATAACTTGCACTTACTCTTGATTTATTTTTTCATGTTCATTATTTGTATTAGATTCATTTTTTTCATGATCTAAATAATCTTCCATGATAACCTCTTTATAATTTTGTTCATTTACCTTATTGGAATTCTTATTAGGCATATAATTTGCCACATTAGTGGTTTGGTCCATCTTAGGTGGTAAAATAGGAAGCTCCAAGTATTCAATAGAAACATCACCTAATATAATAATATGCCTAGTTTGCATATAGATACTATATTATATCCAAAAATAACAACAATAAAAAACTTTGAGAGGCTAAATAACCTAAAACAACCTAAGATTTGCACAAAGAGACACAAATGTCATTTTTACCGAGTGTTTAATGCCAAAATGAAGAGTATAGGGTTAATAATATAAAAATAGTTCAATCATAAGGGTGATAAAGTAATCTATGTCATGCCAATTAATTACAAAATTAGGTAAATGAATATTCTTAATTATTAAATTAATATATGATAAATATAGAAAGAACCCAATTTAAACTATGTACAATTGATTTTAATACCAAAGAGAAATGATACTTAGCTTGGTTTATTTATGTGCAAGCAAATCTAGACTAGAAATAGCTAAAAATTATGTATGATCAACATTTTGGATTAGTTGTTAGATTTTGAAAATTATAATTTTATAGTCATAAACAATATCATAAAATCTAGACACTACTATCAATGCTAGTGTTTAACTATAATTAAGGTGTCCAATATATAATAATGATTGGATATCAATGAAAAAAAATAGTTGGTTTGGGTTTCTTGTCACCTTCTTATTGATGTTTTCAAATATGAGATTTAGGTTTTTCTTTTCCAATTGACCCAAGCATAGCTCTTCACCCTTATAGTTAATTTTATAAAAATGTGTTAGTGGTCTCACAGTGTGGAGATGACCCTAAATACTCCTTTGTTAATGGGAACTTCCTACATAGCTAATACTCCAAGGAGATCCTTAGACTTGTGTCTCTCTCCCCCATGTGTGGGAATGTGTGTGCATAAGGGTGCAATATATTATATGAAGATGCATGCAGTGATCTATCTTGTAATTTGACAAATATCCTTCATATCCTTATTTTCAAATGTTTCATAGCTATAATATGGATGTTCCTATGCTTGGTATGAGAATAGGAATGTATAAGGCAACATAGCTTTGTTATGTAGTTGATTGATTGAGTATTCTTCTATATGAGAAATGATAAGGCTTATACTTATATTTATACCACACCTTTTAAAATATCTCATGGTAGTGTTCAATAAGAAAAATATGAAAACCCATATGTTTCAAAACATTTATGACTTAGATGAATTTTGACACTAGACACTACATAAGGATCTAGACACTATTATCGGTGGTAGTGTCCCTTTGTGGTCAATAGTGCACACAAGGATTGAAAAGAGGTATGGATCTAAAACTGATAGTGAAGGATGTTTATTAGGTTTCAAACATTATGTGTATTGTAATAAACTTGGGTCATTAAAATGATATGGATCGAACTAAGAGATAAGCATTTAGGCACAATGAGATGGAAAATGTGAGTCTTTCAGTAGCATGGAGGTCAAGAACTGAAGGCTAGAGGCATGATTAATATTTCATAAATATACAAGACTAAGATGCTATAAATATTGAATTTTGGTATTCACAATGAGAAGCATAACTCTAGTTACTCATTCAGAAAAAATACAATAGAGTTATTGGGGAGTGAATATCCATTAATATTATTTCCCCAAAATCCCTCATCTCTTTCATACTGAAAATCATGTCCTTATTTTCCTCAAACTTTTAGTAATTAATATCAGTGATATTTGCACCTATCTTATCAATAAAATAAAATTTTGCGATGGTATTTTAATTTTTATTAACTATCCCTCCACGAGTATTGTATATTTTTTAAAGTTTAAATTTTACGTTGATGGGTATTCTACAATAGTAGTAGTGGGGTGAAGTGTAATGGAATGAGTTATTCACTTTTATGTTCAATATTAAATTTGATATTTATTTAACCATTTAGGATTATGTTTGATTTCCATTTGACCATCACTTATAATTTTTTTCCATTCTTGGAGAAGTTAATAGAAAATTTATAATATCTTAGGAATACGGTGGAGTTTGGAGACAATTATATTTTTATAAAAAATAATTTTTTGAGCCTAACACATTGATGTAGCTATATGGATACAATTTTTAATAGATAGTGGGAAAAATATAGTGGGAGAAAAAAAGGAGAATATAATTAATTTATTAATCAATGTGATATATAAAAAAACCAAGATAAAGTCCTAAAGATTGATAATGCTTAATGTATTTTAGATATACATATTTATGATATGTGTACTATTAATATTAACTATTTTCAATATAGTTATTTTTTTTAAATAATCCATTGAATTTACCTGATAATTTGTTAAAATTTATAAAATTAACTAAAATAAATAAATAAAATAATTTATTTATGATTTGTAAATTTTAATAGAATTATGTTTTTATAAAAACTAGTACACATCATGGTGGATGGGTGATGCAGGTGCATATATGTATGAGTTTCAATTTTTTATGTTTATTATAGAGGTCTAAGAAGTCATATTTATTCAATAATAATCCTTTTGTGTTCTTCACTTTCTTTGAAAATGTCATTTTTTATTGTTTTCTATTTTTCTTGCCAAAATTTGTGGAAAAAAAAAAAAAAAAAACTTAAAAAAACTTAAAAAAAACTAAAAAAACTTATTAATGAATTTGGAAAGGACTTTTCATGTTATAAATAAAATTTTTATTCATTATAATGTTTTAATGATATTATTATTTTAATTTATTTTAATCATTGTCATCACTTAACTATCGACTTCTCATGCTAAACTAGTTTTTGGTCAAGTCTTGTGTTAAGTTAACTAGTAGTTAGGAAGTTAGAGATTGATGGAATAAAGGAGAAAGAAGAATAATTAGATTATATTAGAATAAAATGTTATAGAATGTGTAGATTAATTATATATAGATAAGGATTTGATTCCATTAACTCATTAATAAATCCAAAATTCCAAGGAAAAAGGTAGAGATTTATAGAAATACCGAGTTTGAGAGACCAAATATAGAGTTGAAGACTTTTGTAATAATTTTGCACTAAAATCAGTGAAATAATACATACGTTGGTGTTTATTATTCATATTCAGTCATTTATCAAGTTTAATTTCATGTGTTTATTACATTTTAATACTATTTTTCTTGGTATGGTGTTATTTTATACCGTAGGTCTGGAAAATACAATATCATGTTTTAACAGACAAGGAAGATTATTCTTTATTAGTATTTTCATATTGTTCATACACAAATTTTTTATTTTTATTTTTAAGGTTAATTTAATGTTTTAAAACACCATTAAATCTTAAAATATCTAAAACGGGTTTTAAATTTTAAATTTTCCTTACTTAGCTCTTGGCCTACACAAAAACTAGGTTTTTTTGGAGCACAAAAATCCTTATAACTTGAAATTTAACCCTTCTAAATTATTGAAAAATTTGTATAAAGGTGAAATATGATTTTTTTAAGTGTTAAATTTTTTTAAAATAATAATTTATACTTGAAGGAGGAGATATATTAAAATATCAAACTTACATATTTTTAAAAAGTATAAAAGTTTGATTTTAGCACACTAAAACTACATTATCTCATAAACGAATGAAAAAAAAAGATATGAAAATTTGTATATTGTTTTAAATGGATTTATTTGAGATATTAAAACTATTTTAATGATTTTATATTTCTTATATAGATATTTTTCAAAATTTTTGTCATTGATGTCGATGTTGATGTCATTGATGTTAAGATGCATCTAGTGAAGATGCATGGCAAGTGGTTTGTGAGGTATGAGCTTGTGTGCCTAATGTGACAAGAAATCCATGTTACATGAGATTATTTTAAGTAAAAATAATGTATCTTTTATTATAAAACTAATTATTCTTATGAGGTTGATGGTTCAGGTAAAATAAAGCATTTTTGAGTACTAGTTCTTGAGTACAATGTGTCTTGGAAAGCCTAGTCTAAACTCTATGAGCATGTGTGCATAGTGAATTAAGTAATAAAAATATTGGGAGAAGTAGTTTTTAGCTATGTGATAATTTAATATAATTCAAGATACTTTAAATAGTGTTTCAAGATCAGTTGTCAATCTTTAAGTGCTTGAGAATACTAGTCATGACACTAGTCATAACATTAAGAGACCTTGTGAGAAGGTGTGAGCATGGTATCCTAGTTAGATGGTTGCACAATGTAATAAGAGGATTTATAAGGTTTATTTATCATTCATATTATTCATCATATAACTTAAGATATATTCAAGGTGATCTTATAATGGTAAGACCTTAAGTCTAAGTCTGCAACTAGACTAGTTCTAGACCCTACCTGACAAATGAGGTGTCATGAGGTGTTGTCAAGACATATGAATGATTTTTGACATTGTTTGAGAAATTATGTATTTTTTTATAATGTAAGTGAGGTGGATAAAACATGTAAATAGGCATGAAGTTTAGTTTTAATGCCTAATATGGTTTGCAAGTCAAAGTCTAAGCAAGCAAAGAGAGAGATGGTGGTGAAATGATGTATAATATTCAAATTTCAAGATAAAAATGAGCATGTGAGAACTTTAAGTGGTATCTTGTATTTTAAAATGTGTTTTGGCCAATTTTTAGGTCATATTTATCAAGATAAGGCATGAAGAGTGGTTTTGAGGTCTCTCATGTGCATAGAATGAAGGGTTCTCAACCTGAGAAGGACTTTCAAGTGTTCATTGGCACATGTAACCTCTGTATGGGAACTTCATCTATTAATTATATATGGGTAAGGGTCTTAGATAATATCCTCAATACGTATTTTTGGAAATGAGGGGTAGTCCTCTATGAACAATCATTAACACTAAAAATAGTGTTAACCCTCTCTAAAACCCTAACAATGACCCGATGTGAAATATGTTGATAAATACTATCTATAATGTATTGGTATTATTCAATAATTTATTTTATGCTGTATTAAACTCTTCCAAACACATCTATGTGTGATTTATTTTTTAGGTGAGTGAGTGGACCCTATAGGAAAGACCTTGTTTTTTAGATATTTATTTTAACAGTCAGAGTTGACCAACTCAAAGTTGCTAAATGGATGGAGGATAAAGTTTGAGAATTTTTTTGTGTTTCCATGGTGGTTTATATATATTTTATATCCCTTAGTTATGATAAATTTATCATCCAAGATAGCCTATCGCTAACAGACCTAATGGTACAAATAGTGAGAAACCAAGGCAAAAGTGTAAAGGTGATTAGGAATGTGTTATAATGGATTAGGTATGAATATAAGTGCATGGATAAATTTTTAAATAATTATAAGATATTTTCATGATGGATAATAATTTTTTTATGTTAGTCGATATGATGAAAATATTGCTCATAAGATGACATGTCTAGTGTAGATGAGACAATGAAGGTGTAAGGTTATTAGATTGGTCTGCAATACCAATATTTCCATTTAATCATGGTATAATTTTATTTTAAATTGGTAAAATTATATAATAATATCATACACATGCATCAATATTCTCTATAAATGGTCATACAAATGATTTAAGGTCAATGTCACCATGAATGGTCTTCAAGGCAAACTGGCAATTCTGAGTAAGTTACAACAATGAGTTTGAGGATATATGACATAAGTGGAAGAATATAATGTAAATGGTATTTATATCTTGTGAATTTATGTCCTATAAATACTTTTTATAAGTTTTTTTACTAAGTGAAAGTATTGAAAATGTTGAAGCCAAAATGGCTTGTCTAGAAGAGTAAGGTCTATGAGAGAGAAGGTTAACAAATTGGTCTGCAAGACCAATAATTGACATAAGATATTATGATATTTTTTTTTGTATTTTTTTATAAGGACGTTTTAGGATAATTTTCATGAATTTAAATTCCCTAAGTGTGTTCCTTTAGGTGTCACAAGTTCAATTTTTCATGAGTATGTTTTCAGGCCAGTTGGCAATTCTAAGTGGGTTATTTGTAGAGAAAGGGTTGAGTCATTTTGGCCTGAGTTGAGAATAATAAATAATATTTTTATTACCATTAGGTAATTTAAATTTTTTATTTTATTTTTTACCATATTTATTTGGAAAAATTCTTTTTATGCTTTAGTTGTTCAAGATAGATTTTTTGGGTATGCACAAGCCTAATTGTGAATAGTGTTAATGGCATGCTTCAAATGGTGTTTGAAGTTAAAAGGTGTTATGGATAATATATGAGATTAGAGGTGGTATATTTTATTGGAATATTTTATTTTCCTACTATTTGAGTTTTTTTAATGTGTTCCAAGTAAGACAAAGTGTGACATGCCCTAAAGTAGACCTAATGGAATTAGGTCTCCATGAGACCTAAAGATGAAATGAGGCCTAATTGAGGTATGTCAGACCTAAAAGGACTCAAGTAATGTTATTTTAATGTTTTTAATATTTCTTAATATATATCACATGTATTAACTAAGAGGTTAAGGGTGTTTATCTGACCAATAAGGATATGAACAAGATACTTGTATAAATACAAGTCAATTTTAGGCCTATTTATGTGTGAAGAGAACAAGCTAATATAATAAAATATTATAGATAATAATTAGGTATTATATACCATAATATTATTGTATATGATTTATTAAAAATTAATTTATAGAGGTTTTATCATGAAAATTAAGGTCTTATGACCTAATTAAGTCAAGAAGAGGACTAGTTGAGCGAAGAAGCCTAGAAGGTAGTTTGAGAGAGATAGAAGAGAGAGAAGAGATGAAGAAGAATATCATCATATTTTATATTAGAATTTTTTTTTAACAAATTTGATCAAGGGTTTCAAGATGTTGAGTTTTTGATGAGTCATCTAGGGGGTTGGTGCCTCCTTACAAGATGGTCCTTGCTAAAACCTAAATGAGTTTGTGTTGAGCTAGTTGGGGTTGGTACTCCATGTGAAGTTGTTGCTTCAATAAATTTGATGTTTGGCTTATAATAGTTCAATTAATTTTTATATATCATTGTATTTTTTATCCTTGAGGTTTTCCCACATATGTGATGTGTTCATGTGTTTAATGCTTATGTGTATAAGTGTTGATGCTTGACATACATATGTGCTTATTTGAATGGTTCATGACTATTTAAGTGAAATTGATATGAAAGATTTTTAATACTTATTCAACCTCCCCCACCTCTTAATAATTTTTATTCCAAAATTTGGTATCATAGCCTAGCCTTTTGAATCAGGTCTAAAATCCTAAAGGAGATCGTAGAAGCAAGGATGTCCAGTTATCAATCCTAAGATGGTTTCTCTACCAATAAGGATAAATTATTCAATGAATCTAATTATTATTTTTTTAACATTAGTGTGAATATATATTTTGTCTCAGGGTTATGATATTTGGTAGTCAGTTGTAGGTGGCTATAGTGTTCCTCCTATTCCACCAACTGATGTAGTATGTAAAAAGGCTAGTGAAAACAATTCCAAGGCAATGAATGTCATTCTTAGTGGACTATTAGAGGTAGAGCTTGTGAAGGTGATGCACTGTGTATTAGCCAAATAAATATGAGAAAAAATGAATACTATATATGAAGGATACACCAAGGTGAAAATGGCCAAGTTACAGACCCACTAAAGATAATTTGAAATCCTAAACATGAATGAAGATGAAACCATTGCATCTTACCCATTGAAAGTTGATGAAGTTGTTAATGTCATTAGAGGAATATGAGAATAATTTAAATATTTTACATTTTTCTAAAATTAATTGAGATATCTAACTCCCAATTTTGATTCTAATGTGTCTACAATAGAAGAGATGCAAGATTTGGACAAACTAGAGATGGATGGGCTTCATGGCATCTTAACTACCTATGAGATGACAAAAAATGAAGGAAGATATTCCAATAAGGAATAAACTTTCAAATTTGATAATAAGTTAAAATACAATAAGGTCAAGGATAAGGAATGTTTAGATTTTTGATGATGATCAATTGATAGCCATGTTTTATATGAAGAATGAGATTTGGATCTAGTAACTTGAAGGGTAAGTTGCCTTTCAAATGTTTCAAATGTGGTAATATTGGTCACTTTACATCCACATGTCCTAATAAACAAATTATTGAACATGATGAATAACATTATGAACATCATGAAGATGATATGAAGGTCTATAAGTCTGATAATAATAAGAGAGATTTTAGGAAGAATGAAAGTAGGAAAGGGTGATTCAAAAACAAGAAATTTTATATACCAAAGAAGATAACTCATATAATATTAGTGAATCAATCACATCTAATAGGGATGATGGAAGTAAAGAACTTGAACATGAAAATAATGAAACCTTATTCATGTCTATAAAATCAGATAATGAAGGTTGCTCAAATGGGAAAGGCCTTATGGTTGATATAGAATCAGATGAAGAAGAAGTTAAAGCGAACCTTGAGGTATAATTGGTGAGTGATCTAGAGGATTTAAAGTTCCAAATAAGAAATAATCACAAACTAATATAATTAGTTAGGTATAAAGAGGAGTAGATTGGCTTGTTTGAGGAAAGACTGACTAACACTTCCAAGGAGTATGATGAGATCATCAATCAAATTGAAGCACAGAAGGAGATAGTCACTAGTATCTTAAAATATAAAGAGTAAGAATGTACCATATATGAAACTAAATTTTAATCCTTGAAAGATAAGTTGTATCAAGCATTTAGTAAGGTGAACACCTTTGTGAAGTTTTAAAAGAGAACTAAGGCTCTACATGACATCTTGAGTAGTTAAAAGTCTGCAAGTGATAAGACAGGTCTTAGCTTCAAAGAAGATAAAAAGGTGGAAAATAAATTCAAATAAAAGTATATTGAAGATAAGAAGTTCAACATGAAAATACCTATCAAATAGCCTAATTCTATGAGGTATGTTAATTCACTCAATGGTCACTATTTTGTATGCAATCAATTTGGTCATAGAGAAAGAGAGTGTAGATGATTCTCCAAGAACGAGTACCCAAGGGGGTATGGAAGGAGTCACAATTCACATCAGTAAAGAGGTATGTATGAGGTGGTTTGGTATATTTTTCATAATGCAGGACACATTAAAATATTTTTTACTAATAGTGTTAGAAGGTCATCAAGTCAAAATAGGAGGTTTGAAGCTCTTAGAGTGCAACAAAGAAGGCAAATGAATGTATGGAAACCAAAGATAGTAAATATGAGTCATAATCAATCTACAAGCTAAATTGGACTATTTGTTGTGATAGATCATAATTTAGATGTGAAATCAAGTCAAGAATTTTTGTTTTTATCTCACATTGATGATCAAATGGTTGATGAAGAGGTCAAATCGGTAGTGTCAATCAAGCCTAAAATGATACCGAAGGATATTCAATCTTGTGATATCATGGAGATTTGGTAATGTACATAAATTGTGTTTTTTTAGGTCTCTATGGAAAGAGGTGACTCTATTAGTCTTCATGGAGATACTATTCAGTCAGCAAAAGCATGATGGATACTTGGTTTGAGGGGGTATTATTTAGGTTGTTCATAAGCTCCAAGTAAAGTTGATGACAAAGTAAGTGGTCTTGAGATCTGAGTTCACTTTAAGGAGTTATGCATGGATTAATGGGGATCATGATCCAATTATACTTCACATTTTATGTGTTGAGCTCCTATTACAAGAAGGTGTGGTTCTAGATGTTAGTTTATGGAGGACCCTTTGTCATTAATGTCAAAGGGGGAGAAAGTTCATGAAGAAATACTGATTATACTGAAGAATTATTTTCCATCAATGACAAAAGGGGATTTTGTTGATAATTTTTTCATTGATGTCAAGGTTGGTGTCATTAATGTCAAGATTCATTTGGTGAAGATGTATGGTGAGTGGTCTATGAGGTATGAGCTTGTGTTCATAATGTGACAAAAAATCCATATGACATGAGATATTTTGAAGTCAACCTAATGTATCTCTATTGATAAACCTAATTTTTCTTCTTAGGTTGATGGTTTAAGTCAGGTAAAGCATGTTTGAGTACTAGTTCTTGAATATAAGGTGTCTTGAGAAGCATAGTTTAGACTCTGTGAGAAGGTGTGCATAGTGAAGTAAGTAAGCAAAAACTTGTGAGAAGTGGTTTGGAACTATGTGATCATCCAAGATAATTGAATATAATTTCAAGAGTGTTTCAATATCAGTTTTCAAGCTTCAAGTAATTGAGAAGTCTAGTTAAGGCACTACTCATAGCATGAAGACACCTTGCAATAAGGTGTGAGCATGGTGTCCTAATGAGATGGATACACAAAGACATAATAGGTTTTATAAAGTTTTTTTAGAATTAATATTATTCATTAGATAAATAATTATAGCTTCAAGGTGAGCCTATAAGGGTAAGACTCTAAGTCCAAGTCTATAACTAGACTAGTTATATACTCTGCCTGACCTAATGAGGTGTCATGAGGTATTTTCAAGATATATGAAGGATGTTTAAATTTTTTTGAGAATATGAGATGTTGTGTGAGCATGTAAGTGATATGTAAATCACATGGAAAGAGGCATGGAGGTTATTTTCAATGCCTAATATGGTTTTCAAGTCAAGGTCTAAGCAAGCAAAGAGAGAGATGGTGGCCAAATGAGGTGTGAGATTTAGGTTTCAAGATAAGGATGAGTATATGAGCATTATTAGTGGGATGGTGGACTTTTACAAGTGTTTTTACCAAATTTTAGGTCATGGTTTTTAATATAAGTCATGAAAAGTGGTTTTGAGGTCTCTCATGTCCATAGAGTGAAGGGTTCTCAACCTGAGAAGGATTTTAAAGTTGTCATTGAAATGTGTAAACTTTGCATGAAAACCTAATATATTAAGGAGATATAGGAAATGATCTAGATAATATCTCTAGGAATTAGTTTTTGAAATGAGTGGTGGTCTTTTATGAACAATCATTAACACCTGAAACAGTGTTAATCCTCTCTAAAACCCTAAAAATGACTGAATGTAAAATATATTGATCAAAACTTTCCATAATGAATTGGCATGGTTACATAAATGATTTTAGGTTATATTAAACTCTCTCAGGCACCTCCAGGTATGATTGGCTTGTCAAGTGAGTGAGTGGACCCTATAGGAAAGGCCTTGTTTCTTAGAGATTTGTTGTGGCAATTAGAGTTGACCAATTTAAAATTTATAAATCAATTGAGGACAAAGTTTGATAATTTTATTTTGTGTCCATGGTAGTTTATAGATAGGTTTTATCTCTCATGTATGATAAATCAGTCATTCAAGATAACCTATTACTAATAGGGATAATGGTGCAAATAGTGAGAAACCTAGGCAGAAGTGAGAAGGTGATTATAGATGTGTTATCATGGGTTAGGGATGAATCTAAGTGCATGGATAATTTTTTAAAGAACTATACTACATGTTCATATTGGATATATGTTTTTAAGGTTAGTGGATATGATGAAAATATTTCTCATAATTTGACATGTCTAGTGCAGATGAGACAATGAAAGTGTAAGATTATGAGATTCATCTACAAGATAAATATTAACATTTGACCATGGTATAATTATATTTTATATTATTATAATGATATAATATTATAATAAAAATGAATTAGTAGTCTCTGAAAATGGTTATATGGGTGATTGAAGGTCATTGTCATCATGACGCTCTGATCTTCAAGGTTAATTGGTAGTCTTGGGTAAGTTATAGTGATGAGTTTGAGTCTTTTGGTACTTATATTTTGGAACTTTATTTCATGTCTATGATTTTGATAAGTTTTTGTGCTCTGTGAAAGGATTGAATATGTTGAATCCAAAATGGCTTGTCTAGTAGAGTAAGGTCTTTGAGAGAGAAGGTTAACAAATTGTCCAACAGGACCAATAATTGACATTAGATATTATTATATTTTTATTGGAGGTTGTTATATGTATTTTTTATTATAATTTTCATTATTTTAAATTCCCTAAGTGTGTTATTTTAGGTGTCACAAGTTCAAATTTTCATGACTATGTTTTGAGGCTAGTTGGCAATTCTGAGTGGGTTATTTGCTATAGAGAAAGGTTTGAGTCCTCTTGTCCTAAGTTGTGAAGAATAAATAATATGGTGATGACAATGAGATAATATATATTATTTTTATGTTATTTTTTGTCATGTTTTTTTTTTAATTTTTTTATGCCTCAGTTGTTCAAGAGAGATTTTTTGGGTATGCACAAACCTAATTATGAATAGTGCTAATGGCATGCTTCAAGTGGTGTTTGAAGGTAAAAGGTGTTATGGAGAATATATGAGATTATAAATGGTATATTTTAGAGTAATATTATATTTTACTACCTTGTGATATGTTTTAATGTGGTCCAAATAAGGAAAAGTGTAACATGTCCTAAAGTAGACCTAATGGAATTAGGTCTCCATGAGACCTAAAGATGAAATGAGGCTAATTGAGGTAAATAAGACCTAAAAGGTCTCAAATCATAATTTATTAATGTTTTTAATATTTCATAATATCTATTACATGTTTTACCTAAGAGGTTAAGGGTGTTTGGTTGACAAAGAAGGGTATGAACAAGAGACTTGTATAAATACAAAGCAATTTTAGGCCTATTTGTGTGTGAAGAGAGAAAGAGAATAAAATAACATATTGAATAGTATAATAAGTAATTTTATACCATTATAATAGTGTATAGGATCTATGATGAATAATTTATAGAGGTTTTATGCATGAAAATTAAGTTCATATGACCTAATCAAGTGAAGAAGAGGACTAGTTGACCAAAGAAGCCTAGAAGGTGGTTTGAGAGAGATAGAAGAGAGAGAAGAGATGAATAATGAGATAATCATATGTTAAATTAGGGAAAAAAATATAAAGGTGATTAATATTTTTAGGTGGCTGATTTGGTGCTAAGTCATCTAGGGGTTTGGTGTCTCCTTACAAGTTGGTGCTTGTTAAAGCTTAGTTGAGTTAGTTGGGGTTGGTGCTCCATGTGAAGTGGGTTATTCAATAAATTTGATATTTGAATTATATAAGTGTATTATATTTTTATATTATCTCCATTGATAGTTTCCCACATATGTGATTTGTTCATGTGTTTCATGCTTATGTGGATAGTTGTTTATGCTTACTAGACATATGTGCTTGTTTGAATGGTTCATGATTGTTTAAGTGAAATTAATATGAAAGGTTTTGAAGACTTATTCAATCTCCCTCTCAATAATTTTTATTCCAAAAAATATATATTTATAAAATATGGTCAATAGTCCTGTAGGTGAGGGATTTAAAATGGTTTATCGTGATTAAAAGATACATATCTTCTAAATGATAAAGCCAAATAATTTAAAAATTTATGGAAAGATAGGTAAGGTTATTTTTGATGTGTTTCATTTGGTTATAATTCCAACTTATATATTTATATAATATCATATTAAATACTTAGTCTACAGGCCTAAAAACTAGGCCTAGAAAACCTTACTTTGTGTTTTCATGGTTGGAAGAAGGTACAAATGAATATACTAAGTTGAGATAACATAAATTAAATTCCATTAATGATTTTATATAGATAAAACTCTTTTTTTATTTTAAATTTTCATAAATAATATTTAGTAAGTTTTGTAGGCCTAATTATCTTTCTAAAGCAAGTTGTATGACTGATCTTCCTTTGAAACCCTCCATCATTTTTGGTATCAAATCCAGAAAGAGAGTTTTAGTTCTTATAATTTTGGTATGAGAAAAAGTAATTAATATTTTTAAGGGGTTATTATGGTATAAATATATGTTTAAAATGTCTCTTAACCCTCAACTCAACTTAAATCCCAATCTAAATGCATCCAACATAGGTAGAAGGCTAAATCAAACATGTTTTGGTGAGTTGTAAATTGTTAAGAGATATTTTCTACATGAAACAAAAAAAATGCCAGTATTAGGCATATATTATAATTTGATAAGAATAAAAATATTATAATATTATTTCAAGGAACATAAATAACTATAATGTGAAAATTACTTAAGTGAATAAAGGTCATACCCATATAATAAATGTAATCTGAATACAAGAAGGATACAAAAAGAATGAAAGAGGAACACTTCTGAGTGGATACTTGAAAATAATATTAAAGAGGTTTTGGTAAGTTTTAAAATTATAAATCAATCCTTTAGATAAGCTATAAATAGAACTATTATCAAATAAGGTTTTAAGTCTCAAGCCAACTACATCAATACACAGTTAGATGAATGTCCATCTAAAGATAATTCAATTTTATATCAAACCTTGTAAACTCTAAGTAGGTCATGGGATACAAGAATGTATAAAATAAAAGGTTTCATAAAACAAGAATAGAATATTATTCAAGAAAAGAATTAGATACATCATAAAAATCTACAGTTGATAATGATCGGTACAAGAGCAACAATAATGACCTCATGAGCAGGAGTTCATGAACATTTTTTGTTCTCTAGGAGTCTGATGTAGGTGCATGTATGTAAGTGTTTCAATTTTGTATGTTTTAGTCCTATAGAGGTCTATTAATTCATATTTAGTCAATAAAAACCTTTTGTGTGATTCACTTGATTTGAAACTGTCATTTTTTATTATTTTCTAGTTTTCCCACCAAAATTTATAACTAAAAAAAAACCCTGTGTTAATGCATTTGTAAGGGCCTTTTCATGTCCTAATGAATTGTGTTGGTCATGATATCATTTTTAAGGGTGTTATATAGTATTTTAATATGTTTTAATATTTTTCATGACTTAACTACCACCTTCACATGTTAAACTAAGTTGTGGTCAAGTCTTGGGTTAAGTTAACTAGTAGTTAGGAAGTTAGAGATTGATGGAATGAAGGAGAAAAATGTGGAACTAGATGATATTCAAATAAACTGTGATATAGTGTGTATATGGATTCTAGGGAGAGAAGGTTAGAAGTCTAATAACACATCAATAAATCTAAAATTATAATGAAAAAGGTAGAGAAGTCCAGAAATATAGAATTTGAAAGGATAAATACAAAGTTCAGGACTATTGTAATCATTTTACATTAAAATAAATGAAATAACACCTCAATTGGTGTCTATGATTTATTTTAAATCATTTATTATGTGCAATTTTGTGTTTTTATTACATTTAAATCATTTTTTACTTCGTATGGTGCTATTTTATACTGTAAGTCTAGAAAATACAATATTATGTTTTAATAGTCAAGAAAAATTGTTTTTTATTAGTATTTTCAGCTTGTTCATGAATTAAAAATAATTTTATAAGGTAAAGGCAATTTTTATGAGTCTTATGTATTCTTTAAATATACAAATCAAGTGATAAAATTTAAATTTCCTACTTATTAACTCTCAGTCTGCATACAAAAACTAGGTTTCTTGGAGCAAAAAAATCCTTATAAATTATCATACTTGCAGATTTTACAAAATTAGAAAAGTCTAATTCTATTAGACTAAAATCACTTTATCTCCTAAACTAATAAACCAAATGCTATGAAAAATTTTAGATGGTTTTATGGGGATGTATTTAATATAATAAAGTTGGTTTCATGTATTTATGGTTCTTACATATAGATATATTGCTAAAATACAATCAATATGCTTGTAAGTGAAGATTTTAGAAGGGTTCTAAATGATAGAGCCAAATCGTTTGAAACTTTATGTAAAAGTAGGGTAGGCTATTTTTAATATGTTTCACATGGTTATAGTTCCAAAATATATATTTTGATAATTTTATATCAAATACTCAATTTGTAAGCCTAAAAATTAGACTTAGAAAACCTTGTATTGTATTTTTTTATGTTTTCATAGTTGGAAGAATGTATAAATGAATATATTGAGTTAATATAACATTAATTAAATGAGATTAAGATTTTTATAGAAGTAAAACTCTTTGTTTGATATTAAATTTTCATAAATAATATTCAGGAAGGTTTATAAGCCTAACTATATTTCTTAAGTAAGTTGTAGGATTGATCTTCCTTTGAATCTCTCCATCAATCGGTTAGGTTTTTTTTTGAGAAAGTAAAATCCATCTAAAACATTAAAAAAATAGGTGCATCATATGTCAAATCTCAACTCTAGTTGTTAGGCCCAAACATTAGATTCTTGTGATTAAAAATAAGCCATATTTTGACAACATAATAAAATGGTGTTGTAGAATTGGTATCTATGGAAGAATGTAATGTCCTTGTTCCAAAACATCATTATGGAAAAAATTCACAAACATATTTTATATTGCTTAAGAGACAATATTTCATTAAGTTTATTATTAATTTTCACTTAATCAAATCTAAAATTGCATTATTCATATATTAATATTAATTTAGTGAAATTGTATTTATTAGTATAAATGATTGATGAACTTATATTAATTATAGTAATTTTAGGTAGTAAATTTTAACTTTTTATAATTATTTAATTTTTATATTTATCATTTATATATTTTAAATAAAAAATAATCTATTAATTTTAATTATATTAAATTAAAATAAATATATTTAAATATAAAAATAAGATAAATATTTAAAATGTTATTTAAAAATAATAAAATAATATGATAACATTTTTATTTGATAGGTAAAAGATGGGTTGAAGGGGCTCGTACCCATTACAAAAGAGAACCAAAAGATAAGTAGCAAAAAATAAAAACAACCCAATGAGATAAAAGGGCTAACCTAATAGATTAGCCAAACTATCACTAAACATCATCTAGTAGTTAGCCAAATGTCCAAAAAGAAGCCTAAAGTAGCAGGGAGAAACAAAGTTAGTCTAATTCAGAATAAGCGACAAGTTGCTTGGTCACTATATTAGTTTTTTTGTTGCATTTATCTCTAGTTTGGCTTCCAATGAACTACTCCTCATCCCTATCTAGTTTCTTCCTTTTAGATTCCAAGCAGAGGGATCCTCTTATATCCTCCTCAAAAACCCAAAGGTCCTCCTCCTCTTTATCCTTCTGTGTAGACTCATCTCTAGGGGTGTGGGTCTCAAGGATCTTGCCATCATTAAAAATAAATTTGTTAAAATAGATATAATTACTAAGCCTCTCAAATTCCTCTAACATTTCTCTATATATAATATTCTAGATTGCAATTTTAGTGTGGAGTTGCTGGAGGGAATCCTCAACACCCTTGTTAAAATTAGCCCCCAAGATGGCTTTTCCTCTAGAGGCATAGGAAGGGCTTCCCAAATCAATTTTTTGTTTTTAATGTGTATGGGCACTTGAATCCCCTAATTTTCCTCTTTGGGTTTTGATTGAGAGGCATTAAATCCCTCTTCCTCTAACTTGTCCTTCTTTTTGTTGATGTCAATAGCCTCGAAGATGATCCTAGACCAGACTAGTTTCCCTTATTTGATAAAAATAAATATGAGGCTCTGGTGAATTAAATATGCAACCAAATTCTTCTTGAATTTTAATACAAATAACTCGAATGATTGTAATATAAATAATGGGATACTAATAAAATGACCCTTAAAATGATTCAAGAGATAGAAATGATGCAAATAGAGAATAGTATTTTTCCTACCAATGTGATATATTGCATGATTTGGAGACATACCTCTGGTTATTTCCTTGGCAGGCTAGTATACATGAAGCCTTTATTGGATAAGGGTTTTCGCCTATACTTTTCCTTTTACTTTTTGAAGAAAATATACATGATCACCTCCTTATAATTCTTGTCTTTGAATGCCTTTACTTCATGGCATTCCATCCTGGTGGTCTCTCCTATCAGTTTCTATGTTATCTAAATATTCAATCCATGCATTCTCACCTCACAGTTGTTTCAACCTCAAGAAAAATGCCTAGAGATTAAATTATTATTCCCCACTAGGCCTTCTATAAAGGGGGCCACCCCTACTTTGACCATTTTTTGCCAAACATGCTCATTATTTTTGAAATTGGAATAAGAATCAGCTTGAAGCAATCTTTGTCCCCTCCCATTTTTGTTAGCTAAGTATTACCTTTGCAAGTGGCTTAAATACTACCTTGTATGAAAGGAAGATAATAATGGATGGAGATAAAACCAGACACAAACATGGTTTGAGATCATGATGGCTACCGCTCATGCAAATCCTTAGAAATTGAAGCTTTACACGTGAAAATACTTTCATTTAACCTGCGATCTTAGCATCATAAGTTTAAACATCATTCCTTTGTGTGATGTATCCTTTATAATTCTCAAATATTCAAATGATGTCATTCAAAAATTATCTAATGTGATAAGTGACATAATCATGTTTAAGGACCCCAATGTTTGCTAAGCAGTTGGCTCCTCTATTGCCTTCTCTATAGACATGCTCAATGATAACTCCATTGAAATGGTTTAGTAACATTTTTGCATTACTAATGATTCCAGACATGTTCCAAGAAGGTGGGGAGAGTCCCTTAAGGCAATTTATGATGGTCATCGAATCTCCTTTTAAGTGTACAAACTAAAACCCCAGATTAACTGCCTCCTTAATACCCCATAATGCCATAAAAGCTTTAGAGATGTGATTAGTTTGAATCCTTAGGTGCCCTGCATAAGTTTCTTTGATGTTCCTTGAATAATCCTTGATCAAGCCACCAGCTCTAGCTAGGCCAAGATTCCCCTTTTCTACCCCATCAAAGTTTAATTTGACCCACTGGGGAATAGGGGCAGACCACTTGACAAGGAATCTGTCCACACCTTTAGCCAAGATTTTTTTGGGAATGACTAGATTAAGTTGATTAATGATACTAAAAATGAGTGGAGAGCTTATTTGGTCAATTGAAGAGGTTAAAATTGACCAACTTTCCTATATTAAATCCTTGATCCTTTTGAAGGCAGAATCAGGATGAGGCTGATGACTATCAAAGATACATGAATTCATGGCTTTCCAAATTCCCCATAAAATGTGAGTTAGGGCCAAGTTCAACCATTAAGTTAGCAAAGGATCCTCCCAAGGGGGTTTCCATTAGGTGATAAATTCTAGGATGGATCCTAGAAAAACCCATGAAATGTAGGAATCATTGAAGAAGCATTAAAATATAGCTAATGTAAAAGGATAGAAAAGTAATAAATGCTCCATAGACTCTACTTCCTATTTGTAGAGTGAGCATCTATTGGGGATAGTTAGTCATCTTTTAATCAGATTGTCCCCTATTAAGATCTTGTTATGTGCTTCTATCCAAAAGAAAACATTGATTTTGGGTAGAGTTTCTTAATCTAAAGAGACTTCTAGTTGAAATTATCCTCTTCCAAGTTCTAAAGAGACAAGAATCTTAATTTCAATAAGTAAATCCCATTGGGATCATGTTTCCAAAAAAAATTGTCATCCCTAGGAAAGAGATTGATATGAATATGTTGAATGGATTCATTCAGAACTTGTACCAAGTGGACTTGTTGCTGGTCCAAACTAGTTTTAGCTAGGATTTTCTAGCACTTTTTCCCATTTCTAGTTTCCCAATCATCCATAACCTTGAGGCCATAATTATTATTGAAAAAGGATATCAAATTTGGGTCTTGAAAATTGGATTTTAGAGGGTTTGAGATCCATAGGTCACTCCAAAATTCAACCAAATTGTGTCTACCAACATTCTATTTGAGACCTTTTTTAAGAATATCCTTGTCCACCTATAGTGCTTTACAAAATGTAGAACCATGGTCAAGACCAGGTTTTGATAAAATTGGTAACCTTCCCCCAAGAGAAGATATTTGGCCCTAATGATTTTGGTCCACTAGTTTTCCTCCTTAACCACTCTCTATCCTTACTTCTCCAGGAGAGCTTGGTTCATGGTTTTGACACTTTGCAATCCTAGGCCTCCTTTAGATATTGGGTGACAAGCTTGGTTCAAGGAGATAATCAGAAATCTAAATCTATCTTTAGTACCTCTCCAAAGGAAGGTTTTTTAAATACATTCCAATTTACCAGTGATGTTATTTAGAATGGAAAAAAGGGACATGAAATAAATAGGTTTACTTTAAAGGCAATTCTTTAGTATTTGAACTTTGCCAGCTTATGTTAAGAGATTCCCTTTCCATCTTACTAACTTTTTCTAGATCTTATCGATGAGGAGAATCCAAAGTTCATATTTCATTGAGTTGTCAAATAGAGGAATGCAAAGGTAAGCTGATGGGATATTTATTATGATGCAACCTAGGATCTTAGTTATTTTAATTTGAAGAGCCAATAGAGAGTTGATGAAAAAGAGGGAGTTCTTACCGAGACTAACATTTTTTCTAGATACCCCTTCAAACACCTCAAGAATATTCTTAAAGCATCTAGCTTCTAAAACTAAAGTCTCCCCCATCATAATCATGTCATCAGTGAATTTCTCATGAGTGATAGGACTGGTCTTAGGGGCACAAATGATACCCTTGATGATATTAGATGTCCTGGCTATAAAAATATGGTGACTTAAAGCTTTCACCAAAATAATGAAAAGGTAAGGGGATAGTGGGTCCCCTGCATTAAGCCTCTCTCAGTTGGAAAGAAAACCCTGGGTACCCCATTGATTTAGATCGAGAACCACAGGTTTTAGATACAAGTGGCAATTAATTTTTTGACCTAGATATTGAAGCCAATTTTGTCCAAGATTTTGTCAAAGAAAAACCAAGAAACCCGGTCATAGACTTTGTTCAAATCTATCTTTAAGAACATGCCTTGCAAGTCCAAATGGGAAACTAAGTGAATGGTTTCATGAATAGTAATTATCTTATAAAAAATTTGTTTGTTGAACATGAACATACCTTGTTACTTAGCTATTATTTTATTGATCAGGAGTTGAATTTTAAGGGAAAGGCCTTTGGTATAGATTTTGTACAAAGTGGAGCACAAGATGATAGGTCTAAATTTTGATGCCTTGGATGCACCCTATTTCTTAGGAATAAGGACTAAAAAGGTGTTGTTGAAATCTTGGAGCAAGGTCCCCGCATTGAAGAATTCAAGTACTACCAAGTAGACCTGATGATTGATAATTTCCCAAGAGACCTAGAAAAAGAAAGGAGGGAAGCCATCAGGCCTAGGGGATTTAGCCATTCTAAAGAGAAAATAATTTCCCTGATCTCTTCTTTTGAATGGGGACATGGTTTTAGTGAAGGGTGTTTATTACAAAATTTAGGGTGTTGTTTTAAAATTTTAAGGGTGTTGTTTTAAAATTTTAAAATCCCATGTATTTCTTTATTTTTTTGATGATAACAAAGTTTTAGTAAAAATTTATAAGAATAGTATTTAAATAAATGTCTTGTATCAAACCTTATAAATTTTAATAAAAATAAAATAAACATTATGATATATCTTTAAACTATGGGAATATTTCAACCCCCTCTTCAATGTCATTGTCATTTTCAAAAATGGGGTGGGAGGCATGTTCTCTTCAACATCAACAAAATGTTCACTAACTCAAAAGTTGAAAATTATATTTTAAAGGAAGATATACATTTTATTTTTATCATTTAAATTATTATTATTTTTGGGAATATTACATTTTTATTGATTATTTATAGATTAACATTAGAATATATATAAATATATTAAATACGTAAAAGTTTTAAGATATTAATTTTTATGATATTTTTATTCATATATGTTGTAATTATAATCTAAATAAATTTCATAAATTATTATTATTTAAATGATAAAAATTATCATTTAAGTAATAATTATTTTTGAAGGTTGTTTAGGTAATGACAAATATATAAGTAAAAATTATAAAATATATATATTTAATTTAAAAAATTGTGAAAATTAACTTAATATTTAAATACATTATTAGGTTTAAATTAGGTTAATTTCATATTGGTAATAAGTGTGAGAAAATGATAAATTATTAAACACTACAATCACTATTTTTTTTGTTAATACGGACATAGGTTAATGTGGTGAATTATATTCACTATTCCTCCCCATATTATCAATTGTTTATTATACTTTAGATTAATATATATTAAAGTAGATATTTTTAAGAAAATTTAGAAGTGATTTACTACCATGTAATAATGCCAAAAAAAATATTGTGAAGGACACATGGTAGGTCCAAATTGTTTCCTTCTTGTCTCTATCATTGGAATATAATGGAATGAAATATTTTAAGGTCTATGATGCCAAGTACTTCTTTTATGATCTAAGAGGTAGTTGACATCATAGGTGACCACCTTGTACTCCTAAGGGGGTTCATTGTGCTTAAAATATGAGGTATACATATCTTACTGCTAATTTAGATGTGTTAATAAATGGTGTGAATTTGTGTGTCGAAATTTTACAATTTTTATATCTTAAAATATATTATATGTGTCATCCTAGGATCAATTTAATTATTTAATGCATATGTATATATAGGTTAAAAAAGGGCTAGAGATCAACTAATAAACAATGAAAAAAAGTTACAAAATAGGGCTTTTAGCTGAAGGCTAAAACTAACAGAAAAGAAGACAGGATTTGAAGACTTGAGATCCATCTCCCAGAACCTTAATTATACTTTTGATATATTATTACTCCCAGCTTGATCATCTTATTTCTTAACCTTAGAGAATATTGAGTGCCTGATGCAAAAGGAAGATGGTTTTCTTGATTTAATTTTTGATTTGGGAAATTGATAGAAATTATGAAATATGCATTTGATTTCCATTTCTAATATTGATTTGACATTCGACATTTATAAATTTTGAGAGAGGTGGCCTTCTAGTATTATTATTTCCACATAACTATAAAAACATGAGTGCCACTTTTAAATTGTTTCCCTAATTCACTATTTACCTATTAGGGAAGGTGAGAGAGTTGTCAAATAGCCTATGGTAAACACATTGTCTTTTTTTCATTTTCTTTTGTATCAATGTCTTCTTCTTTTAATTCCAGGAGAGATTCACTACCAACATATGTTTTTTGTCTTCTTATAGGAAATATTTTTGAGTCTTGTTTATCATGGGTTTATCAATCATTGAATTAAAAATGCCTCTGAAGAATCCTTTAACGAGGCAATTTTAGTTTTAACAAGTTCATCTTCTGATATTAATGCATTAAAATTGTTGATTGATCTCAAGTCCTTCTATTTACAAACATGATTTTGAAATTTTTCCTTGATTATTTTTCAAGGCTTAAATAACCCATCTTGATCTTGTATTAGTTTTAAAGCAAGCTCTAGGATATTCATTTAAAAAGGCTTATGATACTGGTAGTTATTACATCAATAGGGGACATTTTCATAGTCCATATCCTAAAGCCATTATCTAGACTCCACTTTGAATCTCACTACTAATTATAGAGCTTTAGACAACTCCATTATGATATTAGTAGTTCTTGGATCGATAGGGGACATTTTTGTAGTCCACATCTTGAATCCATTCTCTAGATTCTAAATTGAATCTCACTGATAATGATCAATATTTACGCAAGTCTATTTTTACATATGTTTGAGCATAAATCTCAATTAGACTCACTTTTTTTAACTTTATTATTCACACATACTCCCATAGTTGATTACCCACCTATTTGAAAGTGGTTATGGTCTAGAGTTTATAGGGGAGTACATACAGATGAATCTATAGTAGTATAATGGATAATTTTCTTTTTTTAGGTTAAACCATTTTCATAGGTATTCTTTAAGAGACTATATCATCCGATGAACCAAGTCCCTAATCTAAATTTTTTTTATTACTTTACTTCTCAGAGTAAAAAAAACTTGGAAAAAAACTTGGGGTTAAATATTTACCTTAGAGACTAAAATTTTGTCTTCGAATTTTAGCTTAGCCATTTTTGTAAATCAATTGCACTAGGCCAAAAGCCCATGAATTTTTAGATCAAGGAATGGTACCTAAGTTGCTTGATTGATTATTGCATCTCAAAATCATCAATCTAAACTATTGGGATATATGTTGATGTTGCGATGATTTTGGTGTATTCTTTCTTGATTGTAACAATGCTCATGATCGAGCCTGAGTTATTACCCTTCTTTCCTCATTTAAAATTAGATGGTTATTTTGGTGCTTGCCCTTATTAAACCATTATTTCTCTAGCATTTTGCTCTGAACAAATTCCCCCATCCTAATTATTAAACTTAATAAAAATATATATTAATTTATTATATATAAATATATAATATATTATTAGTATAATTATTATATATTACTATATAAACTACTATTAATTTATATTAAATACTATTATTATGTGTATATTATATTATTATATATGTATATTTACTAAATTATAGTAATATAACTATATAATATTATATCAATTATAAGTATACTAGTCTTGTATTTCTATATTATACTATTTAATATACTATGTGTTTCTTATATATATATATATATATATATATATATATATATATATATATATATATATATATATATATATATATATTATATATGGATGTAATACTATTAATTTGACCCAATGGTGTAATGGTATAGTTTATAGGAGGCTGTCAAAATTGTTGAAGATGGGGATATTTATAGCTCGCAAAGTGTTTATATGATTTTGAATAATTATATTGGGTAGAATAAATATGTAACACTCATTAATTAGGATAATAGTCATTTATAATATAAAAAACATATAGTAGTCATTGTTCATCATACATAATTCATGTCATTGATTTTTCATCCAATATGATCCACGGTCTTTTTTTTTTAATATGACCAGTGTTCATTTTATAATTTATTATCTTATAATATGCATCGACAACACATAATTCCTCTCTCTAATGTCAATATTTTCCATATACTTCATAACATCCTCCAACCATTGTGTCACAATGATTCAATTCTTGGCTAGAAACTTAAGCATCTTCTCTAACCACTTTATGACCTTCAAGAAGATCCATATGTATATCAATGTATATGCCATCAAAAAATTATATATCTCATTAATGGCATCAAAAATCCTCATCATAGCCATCGTAATACCAACAACTTAGTTCATTTAGCCTTTGATGCTGAATAAAATATTCTTATGGTTCCTCATGAGGCTGGCTATTGATTCTAACTCTGAAAACTATTTGCTTGTATCTTCTATCCTTTCCCTCATTTTCTCTAGCATAACTACCAAATTCCTCAATTCTTAACTACTAGTAATGAATTGATCCCTTGATGTTCACTATCACTTTTCACCATCACCCAAACTTTGTACCATATATGTTAGTGATCTTCATGTCTCGACATTCCTAGAAGTTAAATGACATTGCTTTTTTTATTGTAAAAAATTCATAATGTGTATTTATTGAATGAAGTCCAAAAACTACTTCAAGTATAAAAAATTTCATTGTCTAGATTTTTTCTATGTACATTTTCATTCATATTAATTTGACATTTTTATATTTTTTGTTCTTACTAATTCTAAATTCTTAAAACTTCATTTGAGTGTTAGAGGGTATTCAAAAAATAAAATTCAACATTCACCCATTGAATAAATCAACATCTCATTACCACAATCAAAGTCTAGTCCATGTATAAGGTATGCAATGATTATTAACATCCATCACTACCTCCAAAGCTATGGATTCACTATTCACATCTTTTATGGAAAAACTAGTAACATTGATGGTTTACTTTTTTATAACAACAATTTTTCCTACAAAAATACTTAAAATTTTATCCATTAGCTTTGCCATATCCTTATTCTCTACAAATCTCTACCAACACATGGTTCAATAAAAATTTATATGGTATTACATGTTAATCTCTATGGTGCATGTGTGCATATGTTGGCTATATGAACATAATGCTAAGGAGTACACATGACGATCATAATTATTCAAATTATCAATAATATAAGTTCAAAACCACATGAATTACACATGTATGTAGTTTTTAACTTCAAAAAATACCCTAATCCCCCATTGGATATCATCAATCTAACACATTTGAAAATTCCTATTATTACATGGGGTAATCATAAATAGATGCTACTTAAAATGGCATGGGTTCTAACCATGCATAAAGAATAGGTAATGACTCTAAATGAATCAAAAATGATACTGACAACATTGATCATTAAGGATTGATCTTCACTTTAGTATCAATAATACTCTCCTTTTATAACATGCATATCTACCCTACATTTACCTTTGACTATTACGTAAGAATGATAGATAGTAAATATTTACAATCTAAAAATAAAAAGGAAGAAAGACTTAGTTAAAAACCCCTTCCACTGCATGTAAGATTAATATAATTTATCTCAAATTTTCTAATAGTAATGTTCACCACATTTTGTCTCATTCATTCTTAGTAGTATACTACTTTACATTTATTTTCATTAAAAAATGCTTTACCACACATCCTCACAGTGTTACCATGCAAAACCTGCATAAAAAGTATATTGAAAGGATTTTATCAAATTATTTGACCTAACAAAAAAAGATAGAACATATGATAGCCATGATAATATGTGGTTGGAAAAATACCTCATAGAGACCCTTGATTTCATTGAGATGACACGTGTTTCACTCATGTATTGGGTAACTGAAATAATTTAGTGGAAGCTACATATTGAATTGACATATGTGACATGTTATTAAAATTTTCACATGTATTTAATTGAGTTTATTCAATTCCATACCTAAAATACCATACCATTACCTCTAACCATCACTAACCAGCTTATATTAAATTATTTCACCTCTTTCATGTTTGGTATGAATTTGCCCATCCCCACCATTTTGTCATTACTCAAGCTCACCATGAAACAAATTCTCTACTCCTAGCACAACTTATTTACACATTATATGAAGGAACACACCCCCCTCATTTTCCACCATCATCTCCACTATAAGTATTAGATTATTTTCACTACATTTTATGTGCACAGAAGGTGAAACAAGGTCAATGATCATATTTTTCAAGAGAGGTACAATTATAGATTTACACTCTTTCACTATACAAACCCAACTTCATCAAAACATCAAATCACACCTCTCTTGACATAACTTAAATCTCAAATCTAACTCCTAATTTCAACTCTATGAAACCGAACACACATAAATAGTAGAATCCTAAACCCCCTCTATGAGATTCCATCTTGACTACCATGAAGGAATGCTCCCTAGGCAAAGACACACAATTCTAGAGACCATAACATGTCTTATTGTAAAACCAAGCTAGAGGTATGAGATTGACTACTTACCATTAATATTACACATGTCATCTAATACTAATAATAAAATAATTATCCAACCTTATTTTAAAGTATTCACAACAAGATGTGCACATAAACAACATGGCAAGTAGCCTCCTTTTTCAATAACACCTTTGAAAAATAATGGAAGATGGATGTAAAATTGATCATTACCCTATTTTTATTATACATCACGTCTAATTTCAAACCAAATGCCTCACTCCCATTAACATAATGTCAATAAAACACATTGTAAGGAACCAAAAAGCTATGACACATAAACAACAATTTACCATTCACATTTTCCCTCCTCATCACCTTAATAACTAGATTCATAATTTGATGGTTGAACCTACCTATTATGATTTTTTTAAGGATGGTTATTTTTTGAACATTTCCCTTCACATGCTAATATAATTCATAGTAGGAGGAAAATTAATGATTACATATATTTATTATAATCCATTAGAGTTTTTATAGTCTGCATATAATTTTACTTTACATCTAATATAAAACCTCAAAAAATTGTTTGTATATTATAATTAAAAAAATTAAATACTACCATATAACCATAAAACTAGGTCGTGCTAGTAACCTTCACTTTTTAACCATAATCGATGATGGAATGGTCAAGCAATAGTTCCACATTAGACCCCAAAACAAACACCACAAAATAGACCATGCCCTCAATGGAGTTGTTACACCTCTTCACTTCTCCTTCTTCCACCCTTTCCTAGCATTTATCTAATGTACTCAAAATATTTATGGACATATTTGACTTCCTATATGATATTTTTAACAACTTTAAGATCTAAGAAAAAAAATTCTAGAGAAGGGTGGCATCATTTATACTAACTTAGTAGGTAGAACTAACATCTAAGTTATTAGAGAATGAAGATATGAAAATATTTTAAAAACCTAGGGATTTATGACCAGGTGGATGGAAAACATGACAAATAATTTACTTAAAATAAAGATGAGGAAAATTTCAGTGATGCAATAATGTATGATTTGAAGTAGTCATGCAGTGGTGTGGAAAATAACTTTTGCAAAAACAAATATTTTTATGCTTAAACTGATGCTTGGGATTATGTAAAAATCCTCCTATAAAATTTGTTTATGCCTCCATTGAAACTGTGTTGTGGGATATATTAGAAGAAAATAAATATATGTATGATTAGGATGAGACTTATGAACCTATAATTGAAGAATGTGAAGCTGAAGAGGAATATAGAAATGAACAAAAATATGAGCTAGATGAATTGTATTCTCTCATTGATTATCTAGAAGAATATTATCCTACTTTTATTTGGAGACCTTGGATACGCTATGGTGATAGAATTTGTTGGAATAATAATAGAGGAAGAGGGATAAGTTCTTCATGATCTCCTTTTCAAGAACAAAGAGGAGGAAGAATCATATTTCAAGGAAGAGCTCAATAACCTTCACACAATAGTCAACCTTTTGTTGGGGATCAGCCAACAATATGATTACACTTATGAAAAGCAATAAACACAAAATTAAATCAGATTGATAAGTAACTAGAATCAGAATTAACAAGAAACAAGAGATACAAGAAACCACCCTAGAAACTTGTATTCAACTCTTTATAGAAGGAGTTACAATTGAAGAAAACTTCTTTTCTTCTACACCTATCTCAGATGTATAGATCACTTTCTAGATCTCTCTTTTCCTTCAAGAGTCCTCTCTCTCAATTACAATCAGAACTCAATCCTCGAATTGTCTATCTTACAGTAACTTGTACTGTTCTTCCTCTACTAAGCTATGAAGATCTATCTCTATTATATAACTATAGAGACTCATGAGTATGCAATTATAACCAATAGATGCACCTCCAAACAAGGGCTATGATTACAGTTCTACTCAAATTAGAAATGCGTACTTACAACCAACACTTAATCTTAGCATGCAAACAATCTGTTCTATCCACGAAAATAGCTTTCTGGATGCACACAGGTAACCGACGTCAGTTCCTACCTGCTTGCACCTGCCGACGTTGGCCGATCCTAGTCTCATCCTGACCGACGTCGGTTGCCTTTGGTCTATTACTGACTGTCGTTGGTGACTATTGAATGCCAACAACTCTTGCATTCGCTCATGGATGAAGTTTTTAGCTCCATACCCTAACAATCTCCCACTTGGAGATAAATAGCTACACCAATACCTGTACAGCAACATCTTCTAGCTCCTCCATCTTCAACTCAATCATGAAGACCAACGAAAGTTGAATGAAGATTCAACTTCTCCTTTGTAACTGGCTTGGTTAACATATCTATAGGATTCTTATCTGTATGGATCTTCTCCAGCTTCAACTCACCATCCTCCAATACCTGTCGTATGAAGTGGTACCTAAGCTGTATATGCTTTGTTCTTGAATGAAAGGCTGAATTCTTAGCCAAATGAATTGCACTCTAACTATCATTGTATAGTCTACAACTCTCTTACTCCTTTCCAAGCTCTTCCGTGAACCATGTCATCCATATCATCTCTTTGTTAGCCTCTATGACTGCAATATATTCTGCTTCTGTAGTTGACAAGGCAATAACCTTCTGTAACTTTGATATCCAACTAACCGTCGTTCCACCTACACTGAAAACATATCCTGTAGTGCTTCTTCTACCATCTAAGTCACCTGCCATATCTAAATCTACATAACCATGTAGAGAAGTATTTGAACCACCATAGCACAAGTGCCTACTGCTGGTTCCTTTCAGTTATCTAAGGATCCACTGAACTGCTTTCTAGTGTTCCTTTCCTGGATTGGCCATATATTTACTTACAACTCCCACTACTTGGGAAATATCAGGCCTAATACAAACCATTGCATACATTAAACTTCCTACTATGGAAGCATATGGAACTTTCCTCATGTACTATACCTCATCATGTGAATTAGGACATTGTTCTTTATTTAACTTGAAGTGTCTAGCCATAAGTGTGCTTACCGATTTTGCATCCTGCATATTGAACTGTTTCAACACCTTATTCACATAGTCCTCTTGACACAAAATCAACCTATGATTTTTCCTATCTCTCTTTATGCTCATGTCAAGGATTTTCTTTTCTGCTCCCAAATCCTTCATGGCAAATGTGTGAGCTAATTTCACCTTTAGCTCAGAGATATCCTGCATGTGTGATCCTGCAACCAGCATATCATCTACATAAAATAATATAATAATATATCTACCATTATCCAATCTCTTAAAATATACACAATGGTCAGATTGGCATCTACTATAGCCATGCTCAGTCATAAATCTGTCAAACCTTAAGTACCATTGCCTTGGGGATTGCTTGAGGCCATACAATCTTTTCTTCAATCTACACACTAGCTTTTCCTTACCTTTGACCTCATATCCTTCCAGCTGATCCATATATATTTCTTCATCCAAATCTCCATGAAGAAATGATGTCTTAACATCAAGTGGCTCGAGATGCAAATCTTGTGTAGCAACTAAAGACAATACAGTCTGTATAGAAGTCATTTTAACAATAGGAGAGAAAATCTCACCAAAGTCAATACCTGGTTTCTATGCAAATCCTTTCACTACTAATCTGGGTTTGTATCTCATCTGTCCATTCTCACCTTCTTTCAATCTATAGATCCATCTGTTCTTCAGTTTCTTCTTTTCTACTGGCAACTCAACCAAATCCCATGTTTGATTCTCTCTCAATGAGTCAATCTCCTCATTCATGCCTAGCTCCCACTGAACCTTGGAATCCACCTATATTGCTTCATCAAAACTCTATGGTTCTCCACCATCAGTTAGCAATAAATAGAATAATGAAGGGGAATATCAAATTGGAGGTTTACTTACCCTTTCTGACCTCCTGTTGGGCGACTGCGACTCATCCACAACATGCTGTCTGCCTAAATTCTCTGACAGTGATCGACCTCAGTCACTTCCAGGCCTGTAACTGACTGTCGTCAGTTCTACCTGACCAACGTTGGTCTCTACCTGGCCGACGTTGGTTCATGTACGAATGACATCGGTCCCTGTACGACCAATGTCGGTTCCTACCTGACTGACATCGGTCTCTGTGTTTTCCTTAATGTGACTTTTCTTTCCCACGAGCTTATTTTGGACCTTGACATCACCCAATTTTGCATTGCTCTCCTCAAGATGATTCAGCTTCCTCAGTTGATCACTATACATCACTTTTTCATTGAAAACAACATCACGGCTCCTAATTATCTTGTTAGTTCCTAGATTCTATAACCAGAATCCAAACTCATCAGAGCCATAGCCAACAAATGTGCACCTCATAGACTTAGCATCAAGCTTCTTTCTATTTTCCTTATCAATGTGCACAAAGGCTTCACAACCAAAAACATTGAGAAATGATAAATCTACATTTTTACCTGTCCATGCCTCTTTTGGAATTCCACCATCCAGCACTGTAGAGGGTCCTCTGTTAATCAGGTATACTATGGTGTCCACAGCTTCTGCCCAAAACTCTAAGGGCAAACTAGCATGCAATCTCATACACCTTGCACGCTCCATGATTGTTTTTTTCATCCTTTCAGCAACTCCATTTTGCTAAGGAGCCCTTAGAACCATCCTTTGCCTACGTATTCCATGCTTCAAACAATACCATTTGAACTTGAGGCTGCAGAACTCACCACCATTGTCAAATCTCAGGAACTTTAATCTCCTGCCTATTTCATTCTCAACCATAGCTTTCCAAATCTTAAACGTGTCAAAAACATCAGATTTGTTCTTAATACAATAGACCCATACCTTTCTTATAGCATCATCTATAAAAGACACTTAATACCTTGATCCACTAATAGAGGCAAATTGAGCTGGTCCCCACACGTCTGTGTGAACACGCTGTAACTTATGCTTATTCTTTGTTGACCCGGTCTTGAGAAAACTCACTTTCCTCTGCTTTCCAAAAATACAGTGCTCACAAAATTCTAGATCTATGTTTCAAATCTGGAAACATACCTTTTGACTTAAGAATTGTCATACCCTTCTCACTCATGTGGCTGAGCCTATGGTGCCACAATTTAGCATCTACATCTAAATTAGATAATACATAAGAAGAATTGTCAGTAACACAATTACACAAATAGAGTACCTACTCTCTTACCTCTGGCCATTACAAGTGCACCGTTGGTAACCTTCCAAGATTCAGCTGTGAGAGTTACTGTACAACCCTCATCCCCTAACTTTCCTGCAGAAATCAAATTCCTCTTCAGCCTGAGAACATGCATCACTTCTTTCAACACACATGTGTTGCCATTCTGCATCTTCAGCTGCACTTTACCTTTTCCAACTATTTTTCAAGGCTCATCATCCCCTAGATAGACTATTCCAAAATCTCTATGGACATAGTCACTAAAATATTCTCTATTAGGGGTTGCATGGAAAGATGCACCAGAATCTAAAACCCAAGATTCTATATTAGTATGCAAAGAAAATATAAGAGCATCTTGTGCAATACCTGCAACTTTTGCTTCTTCTTTCTCTTCATGATGTCTGTCCTCTTTAGGCTTTGACCAGCAATCTTTGCTTATGTGCCCAATCTTTCCACAATTCCAGCATTGTGGCTTCCTGCCATTTTTGGATTTAGATCTACCTCTCATCTTGGACTTAGATCTTGATCTCCCTTTCTTGCTCTTCTCTTTCTTTCTTCCCCTGATCTCAACACTTAAAGTGTTCCCTGATGTCTCTTCTATGCTTTTCCTATGAATTTCTTCATTTAAGATTACACTAACCACATCATCTAATTTTAAAATATTTGAAGCAGAAGTAGTATTATTAACTGCCATTACTAAGTTGTGCCAGCTTTCTGGTAAAGAACATAAAATTAATAGAGCTTTAATTTCATCATCAAATACTATTTTGACTAAATTTAATTGATTCAGAATTCCATGGAAATCATTCAAATGATTAGATACAAAACTACCTTCTTGCATCTGCAAATTAAATAACTGCTTCATAAGATATACCTTATTAGAAGCTGAGGGTTTTTCATACATATTTGCTAAAGTAGTCATTAACTCTACTGTAGACTTTGCCTGTGATAAATTAGATATCACAGTAGATGCTAGACTCAATCTTATTGATCAAAGAGCCTTTCTATCAAGAACTTCCCATTCTTCATCATCCATGCCTTTGGGCTGCTTTGCAGTCCCTCCTAATGGTAAGTATAAATATTTTTGATAAAAATAATCTTCTATCTGCATTCTTCATAATTGATAGTTCTTGCCATTGAACTTCTCCATTATTATCTTACTTTCTTCTACCATTGCTTCTCCCACTCAAACATAAATCCCTGTGAGTAACCTGTAATCGATACACACTAACCAGATCTAAACTCGCTGTTAGTGAACCAAAGCTCTGATACCACTTTTTGGTATCAAGATTTAGAACCTGCAACCAATGCTCTGATACCACTTGTTGGGGATCAGCCAACAATATGATTACACTTATGAAAGTAATAAACATGAAATTAAATCAGATAGATAAGTAACTAGAATTAGAATTAACAAGAAACAAGAGATACAAGAAACCATCCTGAAAACTTGTATTCAACTCTTTACAGAAGGAATTACAATTGAAGAAAACTTCTTTTCTTCTACACCTATCTTAGATGTATAGATCACTTTCTATATCTCTCTTTTCCTTCAAGAGTCATCTCTCTCAATTATAATCAGAACTCAATCCTTGAATTGTCTATCTTACAGTAACTTGTACTGTTCTTCCTCTACTAAGCTATGAAGTTCTATCTCTATTATATAACTATGGAGACTCATGAGCATGCAGTTACAACCAATAGATGCACCTCCAAACAAGGGCTCTCATTATAGTTCTACTCAAATTATAAACGCGGACTTACAACCAACACTTAATCTTAGCATGCAAACAATCTGTTCTATCCACAGAAATAGCTTTCCAAATGCACACAGGTAATCGACGTCAGTTCCTACCTACTTGCACCTACCAACGTCGGCCGATCCTAGTCTCCTCCTGATTGACGTCGGTCACCTTTGGTCTGTTACTGATCGTCGTCGGTGACTGTTGAATGCCAATAACTCCTGCATTCGCTCATGGATGAAGCTTTTAGCTCCATACCCTAACACCTTTGATAGTCAAAACTCTAAGCCCTTTACCACTTACCTTTCCAAATATTTTTAAGGCTAGTGATAAATGGGTTAAAGATAAGTTTAATTTCTTACTCCCATAAGAAGCAATTACAGTTCACTCAAAACTATTGTACCCAACATCCCCCTTTTCTTTAAGGAAAAATGGGGACCCACTTTTTTTAAATTTTAGTCTTAATATTGAGCACCTTTTTTAATATGTTAATGCAAAATCTATAAAATCTAAATCATTTCACTTTTGGCAGGATGATAATGGCATCATGTTTTCATGAGACTAACTTTTGTTCTACATAAACTATTGTTTAGGTTTATATTTTAAGGCTAAATCTTTCAACCCTTATGCAAATTATCCTTTAAGGTTTTATGTTGAGGGTGTTCTTGGGCTTATATTCTTTTGGGATTACTATTTAAAATGCCTTATTTTGCTGGGAAAATTATTGCATACATTTTGTCTGAAATTATTCCCCTAAAAGAATTCAGTCGGTGGGCTCTTTGCCTCATTGATTTTTGGACTATGGATATTTTTATTAAAAGAAATCTTTGATGGATTATCCCTTCAACCCTAACAAACCTACCTTTTAGGACTTTTGAAATGACCCTTAGTTGTATTAAAGTACCCTTTAGGGAAATCAAAAGTATCCTTGAACCTTTACGAAGTAGACCCTTTAGGAAAATTTTACCATGAAATACACCTTTTAAATCCTTTCCATATACCCCTCAAGACTTTTGAACTATCCCTTTGACCTTTTTCAAAATGTCCTTGGTCCTTTATCCCTTCGACCTTTCCCAAATTGACCTATTTATCCTTTCTGACAAGATATTTTAAGGCACATACCCTTTGAGTTTTGTGTAAACAATCCTTTGAGACTTTTATCCCAAACCCTTTACCTTTCGGTACTGATCCTTCAAGATATCCTTTTTGAACCCTTTATTATATAAAAAGTGCCCTTCAGCCTTTATGTATTGGACCCTTTGACATGATCATACCTTTTGGGATTTTTGTTCCAAGCCTTTAACCCCTTTTTTTGAAGTGATCACTTACCCTTTAAAATAATCATCACAGCCCCTTTTTCCCACCAAAAGACCCTTCAGACCCAAGACACATACCCTTCATGTTTTTTGTAACCTGCCCTTCAAGAATTTTTAAATGACCCTTAGTTGTATGAAAGTACCCTTCAAGGAAATAAATAGTTCCCTTTATACCCTATGAAGTAGATCCTTTGGGACTTTTGTCATGGATAAAATGCCCTATAAAGTGGACCCTTCAAATCAAAAGTACCCTTTAGGGAAATTAAAAATTCCCTCCAAACCTTTGAATATCCCTTCAAGATAATTGTCTTGGGACTTTTGCCCAGAAGAATTCCCTGGGGAAATTGTTATGAACATTTTATCTAAAATAATTCTTTCAAAGGTATTATTCTATGAACATTGACCCAAAAGAATTTTTCAATGTAGACCCTAAGTGCCTTATTATTAAGATTACTACTAGTATCACCATACTTAGCCAAAATAAAAGTAAAAATATTTCATATCAATACTTTAAAATACCCCCCACCAACCTGAGCTTACAAGTTTGAATTATAAAGGAAAATAAAAGCCAAGTAAATGTTACACATTTATGTCACACGAACTGATATTCAATATAGGATTTTGTATGTGCAATATGCTATGATTTAAAATTTGACATTAGATTCAAGCTAACTTGTATTTCAAGTCTTCTACTTTCTTATAGTGATAAAGAGCCCTAGTTCCCACTTCAAAAGTACTATGAGTAAAACATCGACTGAGCTAGAGCTAAGTTGTTTTCACAAGCATACATAATGCATAGAAGAAGCAACACAGAGTATGTATCAATGGTATATATATCAAGGATATTTTAAGGTACCAATCTACAATCCCCATATTCAATTAAGGACTCCATAGAATTCATAGAAAAAGTCTTTGATGTTGGAGTGTTTGGAGATAAATACATTATTCAACATTATGGGATGTCATTAATTTAGTGGATGTGTTTTCACTCAAAGATGATATGACACTAGCAAATAAATTATTCATTAAGGAATTTTTTGCATTTAAATGCCAAATATTGCACTTTATTATATCCAAAATAGAAGTAATGTCATGCATTGACCTCCTAAGGGCCTTGTTCTTTTTAGGGAAGATATCACAAGATGATTTCATGTATCATTTTAATAATAATATGATAGTCACATGTATTTTTGGAGTATATTTCTAGAGATTTGTGTCTTTGAGTATACATAATGCCTACTTCGACAAACACACATTGGTGTAGTTTAACATAGAGACTTCAATGGAGAAGGTACTATCATTATGGCTACTCCCAGAGTAGACCATCACATGGAAAGGTAAGAAACTGAAAGAAGCAATTTTAATTGAAAATTTTTGGATGGGAATCCACATTGGTATGGCTCTTCTCAATCAACTATATAGTATTCCCAGCATTCATTTTGTTAATTTGGATTGGGTGTTATTACTATATATGATGCTTACACATGATGCAACATATACCTTGGGTGAGATAAAAATCCTTCAGTTGAAGGAGCAAATTATTCATAAATACAAGCATCATGTGCCTTCTAAAGATTTATACATGATGTCCTCCTTATTGGACGTAGTCATGGGTATGTGTTATAAGGATCTCAATAAATTATGGGCTCCAACCACAAACTATGAGAATAATAGAATCTATGATCATTATTAGTTCATGCATGTTTATTGTTATACCAAGCATATGGTGAGGATTTCTAAGGATGTCTATCCTTAGGTTTTGCAATCCATTTATGGCTCACTCATGCCTTGAATTAGATAGAATATAGTGAAGAATTTGGCTTAAAAATGGGATTATTTTCTTTACCCAAATTTCAATGTAAACATGGTTTGGGGAAATAAGGTTGGCCCCTATGTCTCCCAAGGTTTGTGTTAGATAAGCTAGCTAAACAATAAATCACCTTTCAATTATGGAAGAGTATTGAAAAGGATTTATCAAGACAAAAGAAGGCCTTGTATTTTTATCATATTATAACTATTGGTAGGATGGAATATAGAATGAGGAAGCATCTTGAGGAAGTAGATGGAAAATGTAGGATTATCCTTTCCCCACACTTAAACAAAGAGATTGGGATCTCCATGGGTTGATCCAAAACCACATTCATGGGTTCAACATCCCCTATAGTCATGAGCCTTATGACTATGATTTATTATTTTTAAATGTTAAGACTAATGAGGAAGTATCAGAATGGGTGAAAATTGTTGGGATGCAAGAGGATCATTTGAGAATGATCCTTCTATTTCTACTAGGGATTTAGACAAAAAAATGGCACTGTACAAAGGGTCGTGACATTTAGATTTCTAGAGAGGATAGTCTAAGGATAAATCCAAAGACTAACCTACTTCTTCCTCCTGAGGACTTCTTTTGAAGTTGAAGACAATTAAGAAATAACCCAGGCTAGATGAGCCAAGTTCTACTAGGGAAAGAAAAGAAGGGGATCCCATTAGCGTAGATTCTGATGAAGAAGAGAGCACATAAGAATTGCCTTTTGCAGGTTCTAGTCAAATGTCTATTACTATGTCCGATGTACACACTATTACATCCATCAAGATCGAAACTCTATAAGTAGCACCATCATCACCTTAGGACTTCCCCACATAAGTAAAAAACCCCTTGGTATATAAGAGAAATCCTAGGACTCCTATGTTCAGTCCTATAGTGGAGACATCACAAGGCTATGGACAAGTCACTTCTACTTTCTTAGGTACTCAGACTTTTGTTAGTTCTCCTTTGTCTCTGTACCTATCTTTGGACAAGTCACTTCTATGAAAGTTCCCACACCTACCCACTCCATTTTCACTACCACCATTAGTCCTTTTGTTTCCACTTCCATCCCACTCACCACATAGATCCCTTTTGTTCCTACTAACACCTCCACTGTTAGAGACGTTAAGAAGAAAAAACTATCTAAGAAGGTGTAGACTACTCTAGCCACCTCACAAGTCCATGTCAATTCCACTCAAATCACCCTTCCATTACCATCTACCACTTCTATATAGGATACTACAGTGATAAGTAATGGTATGGGAAAGAAGGCCAAGCATCAAATGATCATAGTCCATCTACTTCCCTAGTTTGGAGGAGTAGATTGGTCCAAAATTATATGGCCTTCCTTGCCTAATGTCCTAACCAAGGCCCACAAGAAATAATACAAAACTCAAGAATAAGTTGAGGAAGAGTTTGTTGTCACAACCTCTGATGCATCCTATTTAGATATCCCTCCATGGGCAGTGGATCTAAGGAGCAAAGTTTATCAATTGCCAAACTTCAAAGTCGCTCAACTCCCCTCTATTTCTAATTTTTTTGATCCTCCAACCAGAAATATCAAAAGGGGTGAAGAAGATGAAAAAGGCACCTGAATCATCCTTGAAGAGAAGAAAGAAGTGTTCTCCCTCACCAAGAGGTAGAACAAACCACAAGGATAATCTTTATATGAGGAAAATCTAGTAGACCTAACACAAGCACATAAGGAAGCCATAGTTTTAGTCCATGATGGAATAAAATTATCTTGATAGGAGTTTGAGGTAGAATTATAGGTATTAGAGTTTGAAGTGGAGCAACTAAAGGAGAAAGACAATATAGTACATATCCCTACTGGCATAGAAGTTGAAGTTCAGGAGGCAACTTTGAGATGTTATAAATCCTTGTAAACCATGGAGTTTATGAAGGCTAAGATGGCCCCTCATGTGAGTTAGGATAATCAATTATTCAATTCCTTAAGAGATGATAGTGTAAAACTAAAGATGTTAGTTGTCTATAAAATCAACTCTCTATATAGTCATCTTGACCTTATGACTACACTAGAGACATCCAATACCTTAAATTTAGTAGTCATTCGATAGGAAGAGGTAAAAGATTGGTTGAAAATTTTTGGGGCTTTAATGCATAGGTATTAGGCACATGAGGCTCATATTCTTCAAATTTTTCATGAGCTAAAGTTATCCAAAGTTAAAGACTCCACTCGTAAGTTAATTATTAGGATTAATTTGAATATACATATCCAAGACGCAGATGATGAATTTAAGCAGAACTTACAAGGTCTAACACTTGAGGAAATTGAGTTAGAATTAATCAAGGCTAAAAAAAAGTCACTAAACTTAAAATCTTCAAGAGTAAATTTCAAATAACCAAGGACAGGCATGGAAAGCTCCTTAGATAGAGCAAAAGAATCCATCGGCCATCACTAATAAATTTAAACATTATATGAAAGAATCATTGAGTGGCATAAAAAATTTATGAGGATAATGAAGCAAAGAAGAAGTAGGTTTCCATTGGTGCTACAACATCTTCAATTGCCATGATGAATTCTACACCAACCAAGATGCATGCAGCACTCCAAATGAGTAAGCCTTGACAAGCTAAGATTTTATGCATGAATAATTTTGTAATGATGAATGTACTCGGATTATTTTTCTATTTTGAGTAGATAATTGTAATAAATTAAATTTATATTTTATGTACATACACACATTACATAACCTTGGAAAAGTCAATTTATTTTATTTAACTTCTAGTTTTCTTAGACGGTTTTTAGACCGTAGTTAGAACTACATGTTCTAACTGACACATGTAACCACTTTGCATGAACTTGGAGGATGAGGTGACCCCTTCCCAAATTATATATATATATATATATATAACCAACTTATTTTTTATTAGAAGATTTTGGAATATAGAGCAATGAAGCAATTTTTTAATGTCAGTAAAGTGTTTTATGTATTTTGTTTCCAAATCCATCTAATTAGTTGTTATGGTTGTGTTTTAATAATATTTAGTGTGCTATATATGCAAATGGACTCTTGATTTATTGATTGATATATTAATCCTAGATGTGCAATATTTATTGAAAGATTAGTAAATATATTGATTTAGTCAAGTTGATTGAATCATATTTTTGAATGTGTATTTGTGATTTCTTTGGTGTAGTTTTATGTGTGTATGCAATAGATACCTCAAATAATTCATTTACCCAGATCCATAATTTCCTGATTAAGGGTGTGAAATAGTTGCACTAAAAGGAGAAACCTTTTTTTAAGGATTTTTAAATCCTTACACTTTTATTTTCCTTAAACTTCCAAGCCATGTCTGATTGTATGTGTGTTATTGCTGCTAGCAATAGGGATAGGTTTTAGAAATCATAGGTCTATTTAGAAACCAACCAAGGAAGTGATTCCTAAGAATTGTAGATCCTTATTTTTTGCCTTGCCTTGCCCTCCTTTTGAGTTTTTTATTAAGAGTTACCCACTTTTAGATTAAAAACTAGCCACCTATCCAACTCACATAGAAAATTCACTCGATTAGAAGGCCACACCTCCATCCAAAAACCTTATCAACAACCTACATGCCCTACCCCTATTCCATCAAAAGTTTAAATACACCACATACCTAAAAATCATACCCTAGAGTGGAGTTCACCTCCATTAGGATCCTAAAATGTTAGAAGCTATCTTATTTGATTATGGTGTGCATAAAACTTACATCAACAATATTCCACTAGGGATAGAAGGAGGGCCTTAACCCCCTAGTAATAGAGGTTATTCTATATGTATATTCATACTAGAGTTACCCAGGAGAGTGACTAGATATAAATCCTAGGTTGGTTTATTAGTGTCACCTTTGATAAGTCAGACCCAGAGCTATGCCAACAGCTCTAGTTCTAAACAATCTACCACCTCCACTAGGGAAACCCTTACTTATAAGGAACCCTTTTCCTATTAATTAACCAATGGATTAGAAATAACCCTAGTTAGTTGGATTTGCTATCACCATCCCAAGAGGTGTGTTATCTACCATCTTTTTCTCTTTCAAGACAAGGACAATAGAAGAGCATATCAAATCTATTAAATCAGCTTTAAGGTTAATGAATGTAGTTGATGAAGATGTTTCATGTTGATTATTCCCTTTTAATTTAATGGATACTTCTTATGATTCATCGTTAAATCTAATAAAAAACTCCATCACCAATTGGGAGCAATCCCAAATGACTTTTCTTGCATAATTTGGATAGGTCACCAATCCTAGATTGGTCTATCATCACTTTGCCAATATGAGGAGGGATCCTAGTGAGCCCATCCATGATTTCAATGTAAGATGGTATAATATATACAATTGGTTTCCCTTGAGGTATAAACCAAAAATGACATTAGCACTAGATATGTATAAGAATACCTTAGACCCTATCACCACCATGTTCCTGAGAAGATCACCTATTGGCAATACTTTGGTGTTAATATTTGAAGATGATTTTTACATTGATAAGAAGCTCAACCCATAGATGCCTAGGGCACCTAACATCAACAATGAATTTCTATTGCTCAATCTAATACCACACGTAGCATAATGTTCCAACATACAATAAAAAAATTGTACACATTGCCTCCACTAACACAAACAATGCAGTCAAATTTTGGCTACTTGAAAAATCATGTGGCAAGAAATAGTTATCAATAGAACCAACATGTAGATACACCTCCCTTGTCTATTTTTCAAGGTACAAATTCCAAAAACTTTAAATTATATTTTATTTAAAATATGGTCTAGAAGTTGAGCAATGATTTCCTAAATCTACAATGAAATATGGGCAATGCCAATGCCCCAATTGGTAACTAGAACACCAGATTCTAGAGATACAAAAAACCATTAAATAAGCCTACAAATAACATGGATCATCCCAACAAACTCTTGAAAATAAACATACCTAAAATGGCTCTCCCCAATTGGTGCAAGATACACAATACACCCCAACATGGCAAGCTCAATTGCATTGAGTTTTATACCATGTTTAAGATCTTTCAAAGGAAAGTAACTAGATAGAATAAGAAGAATAAACCATGAGAATCCCATCAAGATCCTGAATCTCCTATCATAGCCATGTACTTCAAAACTCATGATTTTCCCTTCCCAAAAAAAGATGATAACAAACAAGAAGATAATATGGATGAAGATCATACTTTCTAATAGTTTTAGAAAGGTGTGTATAACTTAAGGGAAAAAAATCCACTTACCACCTTGAATCCTCCAAACACCATAGTGATTCTTCCAAATCCCAAAGCAAACAACAATCTTCCCCCTCCAAATGGGAATGATCAATCACAAATCAAGGAAGAACCAAGTAAAGGAGGATACAACATCGTGAAAGATATGAAGAAAATTATGGAAAATATAAATCTTCACGAGTTAGCCCAAATCACTAACAAAAGGATCTATTATGGAAGTCCACTACTAGAAAATCCCCTATGCAAAGAACTAAAGTGACTACATATAAAGCAAAATTTTTTAATTCCAATGTCATTTACGAGAGCAATGCTAAAGTGCCACCATTTTTGCTGACTATTGTTAAGCACGAGATATACTGAGAGGGGGGGTGAATCAGTATATCATAAATCTTATAAACTTTCCCTTAATCAAAATCCACTTTAACATACATTCAAAATATGAAATAAAACTAAAATAATAAACACCACACAAGATAGAGAGAGACACTAGATTTAACGTGGAAACCCAATGTTGGAAAAACCATAGAGAACAATCTCAAGTATATGAATGAGAACCAACTCAAACTATAATATTCACAAGCACCAAATTGTAAGAGTGCCAACCCCTTTGCTAAGCACTAACACAACAACTATTTATGAGGACCAACCCACAAGAGCACCAACCCATAGGAGCACCAACCCCTTTACTGAGCACCAACATAGAAATAATTCATGAGCACTAACCCATAGGAGCACCAACCCCTTTTGTGTATACCACACAACTATCTCTCAATGTTTCTATCTCAACAAATGATAGTTCATTACAATATCTCTTTCCTCTCTATCCTCTACTCTTCTAAGCTAGATATAACAAATACAAATCATACTCATCTATTATACTTTAAAAATGGCTTCTCAAGCCTTTATTTATATCTTTTCAAATGACCTTTGTCTTTCCCCCTTTGTGACCATCCAATCCTCATTGAAAATGGCACCAAACTTGCATGACCTTTCATATCCTTGCATTTGAAAAGTCATATGGTGACCCTTCATAAGCAAAAATGTCCTTTCCTATTCTGTCCTTATCTTGGTGACTTTTCATATTCCTAAAAGTGTCCTTTCATGAGAAATTGTGTCCTTCCTCTTTTCTTCACTTGGTGACTCTTGGAATTCCCCAAGATGACACTTCATGGGAAAATGCATCCCATTCTTCTTTTGTCTTTACCCCATGACTCTTTGACTTCTCCATGGGCCCTTCTTTGTCTTATATGCAACCAAAAATATATTCATTAATATTAAATAAATATTAACACACATTAGCCAAGATATGAATATTACAAACATCATTAAATGCAATGGGGCCTTTATCACCAATAATTATAGACCTTTGACATCAATGACAATATTTCCAACAACTATCAGAGCATTTGGTAAGAACATCCATAACCATTCAGTTGATTCGAGAGCATTTGAAATTGTCATGCCTAACTATATATGTAATAAGCTTGGTTTCACTCCAAGTCCTTCAAAACTATCAGTCTTCCAACTAGACAAAATAGTGGTACTAGTAGTTAGAGAACTAAATAAAATACACATTTAGATAGCATCTAAACCAAGAGTCTAGATGACTATCGATATTTTGGTAGTGGACATACCATAAGGATATAGACTGTTGTTGAGTAGAGATTGGCTAAAACACTCAATGAATATCTTTCCATAGACTTTTCTCATATCTGTCTACTATGAAAAGGAGTTGAAAACTAGATCAAAATTGATAAAGAGCCAAAAATGAATATCCCATCATAGAATACAATGTCAAAAATAAAGAGGTAATGTATGACTCTCCTAGTCTTGGTATTTATACTTTTACCACTCATAATCCAACACAACCTAGAACTTTAAGGTTAAAATTAGTTATGGACTATGCATTTTGATGGGGCCAGGTCCAAGCAAGGATCTGGTGTAAGAATTGAGCTAATTGATCCTTAAGGTAAGAATTTATTGGTAGCTTATAGATTAAAATTTCCTTTTATTAATAATATATCTAAGTATGAAGCTCTAATCTTAGGATTATAGTTTGCACTGAAGAATAATTTAAAATAAATAAAAGAATTTGATGACTTAGAGTTAGTAGTTCACTGAGTAAGAAACAAATATCAGTACAAATTATCTTATCTAAAGAGATATAAGCATATAGCATGGGATTTAATAGAAATATTTGAATCTTTTAACATAGTATCACTCCCAAGAGAGAAAAATCAAGCCATTGATTCACTAGCTATTATTGATGCCAATCTCAAGACATTTCAAGAGTCAAAGGTAAAGATATTTTCTAATAAATTGGTTCCTTTTCTCTTTATTCTAGATAATGTAGAAAATTTCTAGGTCTTCGATGATGATCAATAGATTATTTAGTTCTTAACTAATTCAATGGATTTCAAGTCTCATATCATCGATGACAAAAACATTAACCACTTCTATCAAGAAGAAACAGATAAAGAGGGCATTCTCTAGCTCAAAAAAATCAGATTCCAGCTAATTTAGTATCCTTGGAAAGACCATTTGACTTAGACCCTTAGGCATATCAATTTAGGAATCCCAATTTTGATGAATTAGACTCCAAGAGATAAAATCTAGGAGATGATCATAGCCCACATTACATGAATATTGGCCTCAGCTACACTATGGAGGAAAGATAGCAAGTCAAAGATTTGATCACTCAATACAAAGACATTATCGCCTAGACATATGAAGACCTGAAGGTGCAAAAATTGTAGGTCATCACTTGCATGATTCCCCTAAATCAAGACAATAAGCCATTCAGATAGAGGCAAAGGCCAATAAATCATATTTTGGAGCGTCTTATTCAAAAGGAACTGGAAAAGTTATTAAGTACCAAAATCATCTTCCTAATCCGTCATTCTACTTGGGTGGCCACTTTGGTTCTAGTTAGAAATAATAATAGTGAGATTAGATTATGTGTGGACTTTAGAAATATGAACAAGGCTTTTGAGAAAGATAATTATCCTCTACCTTCTCTAGTTGAGGTAATATAAATAATGAGTGTTTCTGAAATGATGCCCTTTTTGGATGGATTTTAAGGCTACAATTAGGTACTATTGTAGTCTAAGGATAGAATGAAAATGGCATTTACTATGAAATGGGGTACTTAAGCATACAAAACGATGAACTTTGGCTTGATAAATGTAGGAGCTACCTTTCAATGGATCATGACTTTATGGGACTAACATGAAACTATATAATTATCTATATTGATGATCTTAAATTATTTTTGAATAATAGAAAAGATCACATAAGTTACCTATAATCCATATTTAAGAGGTCCATAAGGTTCAATATTTAATTGAAATTGAAGAAAAGCATATTTGGAGTCACTGAGGGAAAGATCTTGGGACATATTATCACATTGATGGGATCACAATTAATCTAGATAGAATCTAGGCAATTTTAAAAATTTGGCCACCAAACAGAAAGGAGATCAAGTCATTCTTTAGGAAGATCAACTTCATAAGGAAATTAATCTTAGGGTTTGCAAAAATTATCAAGCCTCTAAATGCCATCCTCAAGAAAGATGGTAAAATAGAGTGGACAGTTGAAGCTAGAAAGTCTTTTCAAGACATTAAAGATGCCATATTTTAGGCTCCAGTGTTAATTAGTCCAAATTTTACAAAATATTTTTATTTGTATTCATTCAGTTTAAAACATACCATTGTGATGATTATCATGTAGAATAAAGATGAAACTAAGCATCTAATTTCCTTCATGAGCATGAATCTAAAGGGTACAAAGCTTAGGTATTTTATGATTGACAAGAAAATTTTCACTTTAGTCAAAATAGTGAATAAATTTTGGCATTACATCTTAAATAACAAAACCATTGCTATTGTACCCAACCCTTTTGTCAAGCTCACCCTGTCATAGAATGAGATAGGAGAATGTCAAGGCAAAGGGATGGCAAAGATCTAGGAATTTAACATAGAAATTTCACCTAAAAATATTATCAGAGGTCAAAGCATTATTCAACTCATGATTAAGCTTGATCCATGAATCACTGTTAAAGAGGTATGTATAACACAAGTTTTTAAAGGATAATGTTATATAGATATAATACAGTATTTACTTATAGGTATTTTCCCCTAGATCTTAATATAGAAATAAGGAGAACTATGAGCCTCAAAGCTGCTCATTTTATGATAAAAAATGGAGTCCTCTATAGAAGGAACTATGAAGGTATTCATGTTAGATGTGTACCTACATAGGAGGATAAAGCATTTTTAGAGAACTTGCATGAAAAGATAGGTAGTTGTCATCCTATTGGGAATACCACAACTCATAAAATCTCAAGGTTGGGTTACTATTGGACAACTATTTTTAAGGATGCTCATATGCATGTTATAACCTACCATAAATGTTAAGTATTAGCTAAGAAATAAGTAAACACAATAATTTCTCTACAACCAGTTGTTGAAGGAAGGCCATTTACATAGTGGAGTTTAGACTTTATTAGTATAATCAACCTAAATTCCTTAGTAGGCCATAAATTTTTACTCATGGCTATAGATTATTGTACTAGATGGATGGAAACCATAGCCACAAAGCATAGTAGAGCACAAGATGTGATTCACTTTTTGGAAGAATACATAACAACTATATTCAGCATACCAATCTCTTTGGTTTGTGATAATGGAATAGCTTTTATATTAGTGGAATTAACTAAATGGGCACATGACAATCAGATCATAATCAAGTCAGCTTTAAACCACTACCCTCAAGGAAATGGACTAGCAAAGTCAACAAATAAATATCTAATTGATGCAATCAAGAAATCAATAGGGGACAAGCCAAGGGACTAGCAAAATTTACTAAAGCATGATCTTTGGGTAGACTAGATGAGATATAATCAAGCCCTAAAAGCTTCACCCTGCCTATTGGCATACGGGTGTAGACCAATTTTTCCAATCACATTGAATCTGCCCACCTATCAGTTCATGCAAGACTACATGGAACTAAATGACAAAGTAGAATCGAGGTTTCTTGACATAATAATCATGGAGGATTTAAGAAATGAATCCTTACAAACATTTAGCAAACACTAGGATATAGTCAAGAGGTGGTTTGATAAAAGAGTGAAAGTCAAGGTATTCAAGATTTAGAATCTGGTCCTATTATGGGACAAAGCCCATGAAAAGAAAGGATAACATGATAAGTTTCCCCACTATGGATTGGACCCTATCAGATTTTTAGAGATCATGGGAAATAACACATTTCATCTAAAGGACCTCCAAGGCAATGAGCTTATATATCTAGTCAATGGATAGTTCCTAAAGCATTGCTTCAAAGTTGTTCCATATATAGATATTACTAATTGAGGGTATTTTAGATAAGTTTAGATGTAGGACTAGAGTAGATTTTCATGCTTTCTAGTTTAGTTTATTGCTTTGAAGTTTAGTTTCAATACTTTCTAGTTTTTTGGGCTTTCTAGATTAATCTTTCTGGTTTTAGTATTTTGTTTTCTTATCTTAGATTTTAGTGCTTTCTAGAGTAGTTTCTTGCTTTCTAGATCAGTTGTTCTTTGTTTTATTTGGCATTGGAAGCTATGTTTTCTCTAGTTATTACAAAGCTAAAATCCAAAAATGACTAAGTTTATGATTTGTAGAAAAGGGGAAAATTAAAAATCTTGACACATTGGGGACAATCGTGTAGATTGGGCATATTTTTGTGTTTTTTAGTCTTTATGATGAAGTAAGGTAATCAAAGGATTATTCTGAATAGTATCCCAATTGAATACTTTTTCCAAGAATGTGGAAGTTTCTCTTGGATACTTCATACAAATTTAGAAAGTTTTCTTATTTTATTAGATCAAATGATCTTACCATATTAAATACTTGTTGATGGTGACTAGTCTAGGTGTTGATTTGGTTAACAAGGATGTTTTAGTAACAATTTTTTTTATAATTATACTTGCTCATTGGGGTTTCATCTCTTCTCTTTTCCATTGATTTGAAAAAAAGAGAAACAAAAACAAACAAAAAGGTAGAGAGAGAGAGAGAGAGAGAGAGAGAGAGAGAGAGAGAGAGAGAGAGAGAGAGAGAGAGAGAGAGAGGATCCAATGAGTTTAAAAGAGAAAAAGATAATTTAAATAAAATTAAAATGTTCACATGATGAAATAAGGTTAATGAACCACACATCATGGTTAAAAATAATAATGAAAGGAGAAGAGAAGAAGCCCAAGGTATCTTTGTTAGGGCTATGGACTCTTGTCTAGTAGTAGAGAAATGCATGAGCTTCCTTTGATTTGATGAGTTTAAATAGATACTAGAATGAAAAGTACAACTTTATCAAAACCTTTGAAAATCTCATCACAGCAAGGGTTAAATAATCTACATGTTTAACACACATAGATTTAAAAAATTAGAGGGCAAGGATGTTGTGTGAATTAACTTAGGAACCTATTTCATGTTTTTGATTTAAGTATTTTTTCTATGACACACTTTAAGATTGATCTAAAGATTTTGAAACTAGAGTTCTAGGTTCTTGAATACTCAGGAGTATTCCCCCTATAAGTCATTATTTGTTGTACCCAGCATCCCCCTTTTCTTTAATGAGAAATCAAGACACACTTTTTTAAAATTTTGGTCTTAATATTGAGCCCCTCTTTTTCATATGTTTATGCAAAATATAGAAAATCTAAGGCATTTCACTTTTGGTAGGATGATATTGACATCATGTTTTCATGAGAATAACTTTTGTTCTATAGAAACTGTTCTTTGGGTTTATATTTTCAGGCTAAATCTTTTAGCCCTTTATGAAAATTATCCTTTTGGGTTTTATGTTTTGGGCGCCCTTGGCATTATTTTATTTCAATATTACTATTTGGAGAACCTTATATGTTTCGGGAAATTATTGCATACATTTTGTTTGAAATAATTACCCCAAAAGAATTCGGCCAGTGAGCTCTTTGCCTCATAAAATTTTGGACTACAGATATTTTGTCTGAAAAAATTCCTTGATGAATTATCCCTTTGACCCTACAGAACCTACCTTTTGGGAATTTTTAAATGGCCCTTAACTATACAAAATTACCCTTCAGGGAAATAAAAATTGCCCTTCAACCTTTATAAAGTAGACCCTTGGGGCAAGTTTTTCCATGAATTAGACCCTGCAAATCCTTTCCACACACCCTTCAACACTTTTGAACTATCCCTTTAGCATTTTAAAAAATGTCCTTTATCCTTTAGCCCTTCAGCCTTTCCCAAATCAACCACTTTACCCTTTCTAGCCAAATCTTTTAAGGCACATAACCTTTAAGGTTTGTGTAAACAACCTTTTGGACTTTTATCTTGAGCCCTTTATCCTTTAAAACTTATCCTTTGGGATATCCTTTTTGACCCCTTTTTCCTATGAAAAGTGCCCTTCAGCCTTTGTATATTGAACCATTTGACATGAAAATACCCTTTGGGATTTATGTCTTAAGCCTTTGACCCTTTTTTCAAAGTGGCCACTTACCATTTGAAATAATCATCATATCCCCTTTTTACAACCAAAATACCCTTTGGACCCAAGGTACATACCCTTTAGGTTTTATGTAACCTACCCTTCAAGTTTTGTCTAACCTACCCTTCGGGACTTTTGAAATGACCTTTAACTGTATGAAAGTACCCTTCAAGGAAATCAAAAGTGCCCTTTGGTCCCTATGAAGTAGATCCTTTGGGAATTTTATGATAGACAAAATTCCCTATGAACTGGACCTGTCAGATCAAAAGTACCTTTCAAGGAAATTGAAAGTGCCCTCCAGACCTTCAAATAGACCTTCAAGATAATTGTCTTGAGAATTTTTCCCAGATTAATTATTTAGGGAAATTATTATCAACATTTTATCCAAAATGATTCCCCTGATGGAATTAGTCTATGGAGATTGACCAAAAAGCATTTTTCTAATGTAGACACTAAGTGCCTTATTATTAAGAGTACTACTAGTATTACTATACTTATCCAAAATAAAAGTAAAAATATTTCCTATCAAAAATTTAAAATACCCCCAACCAAACTAAGCTAACAAGTTTAAATTATATATGGGAATAAAATCTAAGTGAACTTTGTATATTTATGTTACATGAACTAATATTCAATGTAGGATTCTATATAGGTGATACATCATGATTGAAAATCCTTCATTACATTCAATCTAACTTGTATTTGAAGTCTTCTACTTTATTACAATGATGAAGAGCCCTAGTTCCCACTTTAAATGTACTATGAGTAAAACATCGACTGAGCTAGAGCTGAGTTATTTACACAAGCATACATAGCACATAGAAAAAGTAGCAAAGAGTACCCATCAATGTCATCTACATCAAAGACATTCTAAGGTACCAATCCACCATCCTCCTATTCAATTAAGGAATCTATATAATTCATGAACATAATCTTTGATGCCACAATGTTTGGAGACAAATACCAAAATTATTTAGCATTATGGGATTTCATTGATTCAGTGGACATGTTTTCACTCAAAGATGATATGACACTAGAAGACAAATTGTTTGAGGAATTACTAGCATTCAAATATTGAAGATTGCACTTTGCTACAACCAAGATAGAAGTAATTACATGAATTGACCTCCTAAGGGACCTGTTATTTTTAGGGAAGATATCATAGGATACTTTCCTACATCATTTTAATACCAATATGGTATTCACATGCATTTTAGGAGTGGATTTCTAGATATTCCAGTCTTTGAGTATACACGATGCCTATTTCAACAAACACACAATGGTGGATTTTAATGTAGAGACTTAAATGGAGAAGTTACTATCATCATGGTTACTCTGAGACTACACCATCACATAAAAAAGGAGAAAGCCAAAAATAAACAATTCCAATTAACAAATTAAAGATGGGGATCCACATTGGTATGGGTATTTTGAACCGATTATATGATATGCCCAGTATTCATTTTGTTAATTTGGATTAGGTGTTGTTACTATATATGATGCTTACACATGATGCCACATATGCCTTGGATGAGATAATAAGCCTTTAGTTGAAAGAACATATTATTCATAAAGACAAGTGTCCCGTGCCCTCCAGAGATTTTTACATGATGTCTTACTTGTTGGACGTAGTCATTAAGTACATGTTCTAATGATCTCGATGAATTATGGGATCTAGACATAGACTATAAGAACATAATTTATGATCATTAATAGTTCATGCATATTTATTAGTATACCAAGCATATGGTGAGGATTTATAAGGATGTATATCCTTAGGTTTTGCAAGCCATTCATGGCTCACTCATGCATTGAATTAGATAAAATATAGTGAATAATTTAGCTGAGAAAAGGGATTATTTATTTTACCAAAATTTCACTATTATCATGGTTTGGGGAAATAATGTTGGTCCCCTGTGTCTCTCAAGGTTTATGCCAGATAAGTAGCTAAATAAGAAATCACCTTCCAATTATGGAAGAGCATTGAAAAGGATTTATCAAGGTAGAAGAAGGCCTTATATTTTGGTCATCTTATAACTACTAATAGGATGACATATACAATCAGGAAGCATCTTGAGGAAGTAGGTGGAAAACATAGGAGTTATCTTTTCCCTACATTTGTACATAGAGGTTTGCATTCACATGGGCTAATCTAAAAGCAAATTCATGGGATCAACATCTCCTATAATCATGAGCCTTATGAATATGATTTCTTATTTTTGAATGCTAAGTCTTATGAGGAAGTATTGAAGTGGGTGTAGATTATTGGGCTATAAAAGGATCATTTAAAAATGATCTAAGATGATCCTTCTATTTATACCAGGGAGTTGGACATTAGAAAGTCACTCTAGAAAGAAAGACAACATTCAGATTTCTAGAGAGGATAGTCTGAGGAGAAATCCAAGGACCAAAAGACTTTTTCCTCCTAAAAGGACTTCCTTTGAAGTTGAAGTTGAAGATAGTGAAGAAATAACCTAGGCTACTTTATCCTAGTTCTACTAGGGGAAGACAAGCAAGGTATCTAATTAGCGTAGATTATGATGAGGAAAAGAGCACACATGAATTGCCTGTTTTAGGCTCTAGTCAAATGTCTATTGATATGCCCTAGGTACACACTATTACATCCATCAAGATATTAACTCTAGAAGTAGCAACATCATCACCTCATGACTCCCCCACACAAGTAAAGACCCCCTTTGTCTATAATAAAATCTTAGAAATCTTATGGGTAGTCCTATAGTGGAGACATCACAAGGCTTATCTACTCCATCTACACTTTCAAAACCAACTAGGGGAGATGTAGTGGTCATCAAATACATTGTGGATGATTCAAATGAGGAAGCTGAGTTGGAGAAAACCAAGGTTATGAGCCTTTAAATAGAGCTTATGGAACTTACTTTCCTAGGTACTCAATATTTTATGAATTCTCCTTTATCTTCTATACCTATCTTTGGACAAGTCACTTCTATTAAAGTTCCCACATATACCCCCTCTATTTCCACTACCACCATTAGTCCTTCTATTTTCACTTCCATCCCACTCACCATATAGACCTCTTTTATTCTTGTTGGCACCTCTACTGTTAGAGACATCAAGAAGAAGAAACTATTTAGGAAGGTGTAGATCATTCTAGCCACCTCACAACTCCACATCCACTCCACTCAAATCATCCTTCCACTACCATATACTGCTTCTACAAAGTAGACTATAGTGATAAGTACTAATAGGGGAAGAAAGGCCAAGCCTTAAATGATCATAATCCATCCACTTCCCCAGTTTGGAAGAGTGGATTGGTCCAAAATTTTATGACCTTCCTTGATTGATGTCCTAACTAAGGCCCACAAGAAACAATAGAGAACTCAAGAGGAGGTCGAGGAAGAGTTTGTTATCACAAACTCTTATGCATCCCAATTGGGCAATGGATCTATGGAGCAAGGTTTTTTACTTAACAAGCTTCAAAATCACTGAGCTCCCCTTTGTTTCTACTTTGTTTGATCCTCTAACTGGGAGTATTCAAAGGGTGAAGAAGAGGAAATTAGAAGATGACAAAGGCACCTAGATCATCCTTGAAGAGAGGTAAGAATTTTTCTCCCTCACCAAGAGGTAAAAAATATAGCTAGGGTAATCTTTATATGAGTAAAATATAATAGACCTAGCAAAAACATAAAAGGATGCCATAGTTGTAATCCATAAGGGAACTAAATTAGCTCGATAAGAGATTGAGGCAAAAGTATAAGTATTAGAGGTTGAAGTGGAGTAACTGAAGGACAAATCCAATATATTACATATCCCTATTGGCATAGAAGTTGAAGTTTAGGAGGTAGTTTTGAGATGTTATAACTCTTTGGAAACCATGGAGCTTATGAAGGCTGAGATGGCCCCTCATGTGAGCCAAGTCAATCAATTATTCAATTCTTTGAGAGACAACAATGCAAAATTGAAGATGTTAGTTGTCTATATAGGTAAGAGGAATCCAATGCCTTAAATCTAGTAGTCATGTAGTAGGAAGAATCAAAGGATTGGTTAAAGTTATCCAAAGTTAAAGACCCCAGTGATAAGTTAATTAGCAAGATTAATTTTGATAAACTTATCCAATAATTGGCCAATGAGTTTAAGTAGAGCTTGTAAGGTTTGACACTTGAGGAAATTGAGTCAAAATTAAGCAAGGCTTAAAAAAAGTCACTGAATTTGAAATCTTCAAGAGTAAATTTCAAATAACCAAGGATGACCATGTAAAGCTCCTTGGATAGACCAAAACAATCCATCAGCCATCACTTCTAAATTTAGACATTATAAGAAAGTAGCATGAAATGGCACAAAACATTTATGAGAATAAAAAAGCAAATAAAAATTAGGTTTTTATGAGTGCTACTACATCTTCAATTTCCATGATGACTTTTATGCCAACCAAGGTGCAGGTAGCACTCCAAATGAGTAAGCCTTTATAAGCTGAGATTTTATACATGAATAATTTTATAACATTGAATGTACTTGGATATTTTTTGTATTTTGAGTGGATAATTGTAAAAAATTGACTTTATACTTTATGTACATGCACACATTGCATAATCTTTGAAAAGTCAATTTTTAAACTTCTAGTTTTCTTAGACAGTTTTTAGATCGTAGTTAAAACTACATGTTCTAACTGACACATGTAACCACTTTCCATGAACTTGAAGGATGAGGCAACCCCTTCCCCAAGTCTATATATACAATTGTAACCAACTTAGTTTTTTGTTATAAGATTTTGGAATATAGATTAACGAAGCAATTTTTGATTGTCAACAAAGTGTTTTGAGTACTTTTTTTTCCAATTTCATGTAATTAATTGTTATGGTTGTGTGTTTCAATAATATTTAGTGTGCTATAGCTGTGAATGGATTCTTGATTTCTTGATTGATATACTAATCCTACATGTGTAATATCTATTCAAACATTAGTAAATATATTGACTGAGTTAGTCAAGTTGATTGAATCATATTTTTGAATTTGTACTTGTGCTTTATTTGGTGTAATTTTTTATGTGTATGCAACAATTGCTTTAGATAATTCATTTTCTTGAGCTATAATCTCTTTATTAAATGTGTGCAATAGCTTCCTTAAAAGGAGCAACCTTTATCTAAGGCTTTTGAATTCCCTACATTTTTATTTTCCTTAGACTTCTTAGTCGTGTTTGACTGTATTTGTGTTATTGCTAATAGCAATAGGCATAGGATTCAGAAAGCATATGTCTATTTAGAAGCCAACTAGGGAAGTTATTCCCAAGAACCATAGAGCCTTATTTTTTCCCTACCTTATCCTCCTTTTGAGTTTGTTATTAAGACTTACCCACTTTTTGATTAAAAACTAGCCACCCATCCAACTCATGTAGAAAATTCAATCTATTAAAAGGCCACACCTCCATCCAAAAACCTTGTCAACAACCTCATTCCCTACCCCTATTCTATCAATGAGTTTAAGTACACTCCATACTTACAAATTTTACCCTAGAGTGGTGTTCACCTCCATTGAGATCCTAAAATGTTAGAGGCTACCTCATTCAACTATGGTGGGCATAAAACTTGCATCCATAGTATTCCACAAGCACCAATATGGGATGAAGACCCATATACATAATATATTCAAGAATAATAAATATATGACATTGATCAATAAGCTTCTAAATTAGATAACACCCAATACATAATGAAATAGAGAGAATAAATTGATTAGATATAATAACCTCATCCTTCAAGAAAAATACCAAAATGTTTAGAACATGATAAATGTTGATTAGTATGTTTGGCTAATCTAGTACCTTCATAACCAAAGGATACATGCATAAATCATCTTATAAATGATAGGTTTTCTCAATCTATCTCCATTCTGATTAATAATAAACACTTAGATGCTTAGTTAGACACTGGTGCATCGCTTTCTTTATGTAAGATAATTGTATTAAATTATTGGGAAGAACTAGATGAGCAACATGGCTATAAGTCCTTAGGTATTCAAGGTAATGAGTTAACATAAATAAGTACAAGTATTAATAACCTATGATAATTCAAGATATAGATTCCTTATTATGACGAGCCTTAATTGATTAATATTCTCCTTATGAAAGTACACCCAATCGTGTTTTGTTAACTATCATTAGAGAAATAATTAGAGTTCCTACATTAGTTTATGCTATAGAACACTATCCTAGTAGAATAACTCTTATTTAAAGACATAACAACATGGTCCTTGAAATATTGAATAATTAGGACATAAAATAAAGACATATATTTATTCCAATGATCCATAAATTGTTTGGAACAAATCTATGCCTACTATGGAGATAAACTTGGTAGAAGGAAAACAAATTAATATTGGAAATAGAAGTCTAATTCCTGCTCATGATTATTTTGATTATTAGGACATGGAAAAATAAATAAAATAATTAATGGATGTTAGTATTATTTAACTTGCTATATCTCCTTTGTGGGGGGGGGGGGGGGGGGGGGGGGGTGTGGTGCGAGGCGGCAGGGGGAGTGGGGGGGATGGTGGGTCGAGATGGGGGGCGCGGGAAGAGAATGGTAATCAATTATAAGCCACTTAATACCATTACTCTTCCTTACCCATATTGTATTCCCGATGAATCATATTTAATATATAAATTTGGAAGCTACAAGTATTTTTCTCAGCTTGACTATAAATCAAGATTTTATTAGATTAGAGTAAAAGAGGAAGATAAACCAAAGACAACATTAAGTTGCCCTTTAGTTAATTATTAATGGAAAGTTATGCCTTTTGATCTTATGAATGAACATGCTTGCTTTCAAATCATTATGGATAAGATATTTACACATATAAAATAATTTACTTGTGTTTATATAGATCATATTCTTATTCTTAGCCAAACACTTGAAGATCATTTAAAACATTCAAAGAATTTGTATGATAGAGTGGTTTCAATGAGAATAATATTGGCTAAAAAAATATATAGCTTTGTAATATATATTTTAAGTCCCTTGACATGGAAGTTAACAATATCAAGTTGAAAGTCTAAGAACTTATTAAAAATAAAATTCTTGAATTCCTTGACAAGTCAAATAAGAAACAACTCCAAGCTTTTATGGAAATTATTAATTAAGTAAATAGATTTTATGATAATAGTGGTGTGGATAGATTTTATTTACAATAATTATTTAAAAATAATAGGACTCGTGTCTTGATTGATGAACATAGTAGATCATTCAAAACTATTAAGATTAAGTTTGATAATCTCCATGAACTCCATGTCGTGAAGACTAATAATCTTGCCATGTATACTGATGCTTTTGATATTGCATAGGGAGGAGTTATTTGTTGTATATAAGATAATCAAGAATATATTTATGAATATTCTTATGGTGTTTGCTCTAATGATATTAAAATATGGGTTTGTTTAAATAAATAAATACATGCTGTTAGAAAGTGTCTAGAAAAAAATTCAACCATAATTATGCATTTAAAGCATTTTGTAATTAAAACTAACTATAAAATATTCTTGACATTCAAATAAAATGATCATGGTCCAAACTATTGAATAGGTAAATATATTTATTGGTAATAATATTTTAATAGAGTCAATTATACTGCTCAATGTGGTACAGGACAAGAAAATATTATTGTAGATTGGTTAAAAAGGAATTTAGCTCTTTCTTATAGGAATCATCTTCAAAGACCTCAATGACTATAGTTATTAATTAATAAATTAATTTTTTTTAGGTTTGATGTTCTATCAGTTTCAATTAAAGCATAAATATTTTGGTATTGAGTTATAGAGTGTTATAAAAGGATTTCTAGGCATGTTGTACATGATTTAATGTCTTCAAAAGCCTACAATATAGAATCATTTGGTATTTATAATCATTTTACTATTAAAAGGTTGAATTCAGATTCATTGGTCCAGAAGTTTGTTGATCTTATTTACAGGCCTAATTTCATGTGGAGTGTAAAGATTGAAGAACAATTAAATAAATATCTAATCAGATTTTTATAGCTATGTGGATCTCCAATTCATAGACTTTAGGGACCACACTTAGATGAATAAACATTACTTGTAATGTAATAAGATGAAGATTAGAATTGGGTTATGAAATGTAATTTTGTATGAACTATTATAATACTCTTCATAATTCTTATTGAGAATTTTAGTTTCTCTTCAAAATAACATGTAAGTGCAAACTAATATCACTTAAATATGTTACAAGAGAAGCCAAAATATTCATTTTCGAAGGACATGAATCAAACCGATGGTACCCAAGAAGTTCATTCTCATCTAATGATGAGAGATGACTAACATGTGGTCTTGCCAATGTAGTTTTGATAAATGATTCTACTTCATCAACATCTACTTAGTTTGTATGTCTTTATAGAGTGCATATCTCTTTATGTCAATAATCTACATTAATTATGTTAGTGTAGCTTGATTCTCGCTTAGTGGGAATGCCTTTACGTCTAAAGTGAGTGGACATGATGGGCACTATCACCTAGTAATAACTGACATTCCTTGATGTATTTACTATAAATAAATGTCTTAGAAAGTATAGTGGATAGGATAAAATAATAGAAAGTTTGCTCTAGATATTGTTAGTCTAGTCTAGAATCTTAATTTCAAAATTGTAAGAAAACTTTGTATTAAGGAATATTTTATTAATAGAAATAAGTTGTAACCATTTGGCCTTATCCTTCACATTATTTCTCTTTAATTCAAATTGCATACTCAGATCCTAAAGAAGTTTGTGTGATGTTGTATCAAATCCATAGTAACTACTATCCAATGAGCCAAAGGTCTATCAAGATCTAGATTTTTATTTTATTTTGTAAGTTCATAACTTATTTTTTTACTTTTTACTTTCTTGATTCATTTCTATGAGCATCAAATATGTTATTTTATTATTGTGAAATGATTTATTCTGCTCTAAGTTTAGGATACCTAGACACTCTTGCACTCGTAAAAAGTTATTATTGAAGAATGGTGGAATTATCTTGTGATGTTGATAGTAATCAAGGATTTAAGATCATGAATGAAGCTGAAGATAAATCATTTTACAGTCTTGATCATCAAGGACAAGGTGAAGAGGTGCTCAAAATTGGCACTCTTTGTGAGGTACTCTTTTGAATTGTAAACCTCCTGGTATTAAGGCATCTAGTGTTTATAAGGTATTCACATCTTGAATCCAAGGGAAAAAATCTATTAAGAAAAATTTTGTGTAAAAACTATATCTATAGTCTATAGTGATAGGAGAGAGCACCTATATGCATCCCCATATCTTATCTATAAGAAGTGAAGCGGCTATATATATGTAAATATGTATTGGTCCATCCATTATTTTATCTACAAGACCATATATCTCTATGGTTGGCCCATAAATCTATTGTCTCTAGGGAAATGAGATAGGCTTATGACCCGACCAGTAGACCAAAACTAAAAAGTCTTTTGTCAAACCTCATGTGAAAAGTTGAGGTTCCTATTAAATATAAATCTAAGAAGAATTATCAGATTAATCTGATTCATATTCTTATGAGTTCTAGTATTGATTATATAAGCAATCATCTTGATATTCAATTTGTTCATTTTGGCTTGATTTATGTATATATTAAAACTTTATTTCTAGAGAATATTAAACCTATCCATTACTTAACTCTTTGTGATCATAGGCATCCTAATGTATCCATGCTTCTCAATTATCCATCATTTCATAGCTTAATGATGGTCATGTGTGTTATGAATTCTATCTTTATCTATCAATCAATTCTTAAGACAAGAGTTATAAAGAAGAAAATTTTGCCAATATAGATTGTTGGGGATTATTTTCCTCAATTTTGGTTTAGATATGTTTGGTCCATTTCATTGTGTTAGTTTAAATATTTAGGTCATGTATTCCATGAAATATACCATCCACCTTTCAATAATTGATAGCCTTTCATCTGCACGCACACTAAGTGATACAATGCAATTATAGAAAGGTCTTATTTTACTAGTATTCCTGGACCTACCGAGTGGAAACTAGATTGGCTTAAGCATGTAGTGCCCAAGGACAAACACTAATTTAATATTGTTCATCATGTGGATGGAAATAAGATTCATATTCTATAGATAATTCTCTCTCATAGAGTTTCTTCTAAACACAAAGAGTCTTTTAGGGAAAGTTTTTCTAACAAGTCTAATTGAAGTACTAGAAAAGGATTTTTTTAAGTTAAATTAAAAAATGACCAGATAAATCAAGGAGAAGAGAAATTTTCTCCTCTATCTATGTCTACTCTGCCAAGAGATAGAAGTATTGAATTCTATGAAGAAAAAGACATTACCTTTTACAAAGGTGTAAAATGAATGCTCATGAAAAGATATCATAAATCTGAAAGAAAAATATATTAGTTTTCTTATGATTTTCAACGTGTCAAGTGTAAAGATAAAAAGTCATTCAATGAATATAAATATAGCTATTATATTTCTAGACTTAATTCTTATTTTCAAAAAAAATTGATGATTTGTGTAAATATGTTCAACATATCACGACTTCTATAAGAATTGTAGATAATATGAGTGATTATCTTGCCTTTATCAGAAAATATGTTCTAGAAGTCCATGAACATGTAGATAAATGCTTGAATGTTGTACATTCCTTTGCTGACAAGATTGATAGCATACAGGATTATGTGCATACTCTCGCCAAAACTTTAAAAAATATAGATGATAAATTGATCATTAGTCCAAGGTATCACTTCACTTGAATATGAAGAAAATTAAAAAGTAAGGTCAACTATTAGCTTTACCCCCAGCCATCCAAAACTGAACAAAGCCTCCAAAGATTCCAAAGATTAGACTTTGGCCCAAGACTTATTGCAAATCTTTGTGCAAAGCATAGGCATAAACCTAAATATATTAGCTCATTCTTTTCTAAATACATGTGCTTGTCCTCCTCAAAATTTGTGTGGCCAGGAGTTTCAAAATCTAAACCCTAGCTAGAAGATAAGTCACATCTTGACTGCATGACAAAATTGGTCAGATGTCCTTGTTCTTCAAAGAGGGGACAGATGACTCGCAAGTCGTTGGGGCATTCCAAAGTTTGGAATCTTTCATGCTTCCTCTGTCGCTGTATTTTTGCAATGTTACTGCTAACGGCAACACTCGTAACTAGCCCATAATTTCATAAAATCTGTTCCCACTTAAAATAAGTAGTAAATACTTGAATGATTAAAAGCATAACAAATTTGCATTGTTACCTAGAACAACATATCGATAATGGTAGCAGGAGAAGTGACAGCACTCTATTTGTTTTCTTATATATAAGTCAAGGTTACAGCCGTCTGCTAATCAAACTCATTTGCATCACATTCATTCTGACGGGTCATTGGGCATTCTTTACAAAGCATTCAAAGAACTGTATGGTGAACAATGAAACACGTCATTATTAAAATTGATCTTTTGAAATACATAATATCTAAGTCATATTTATTAACAAGAATAGCCCAGTAGTAGATGGCACCTTTTTGAATGGGTTTGTAATGTACATTGATGAAACTAAGATGATAATGTATTTTTATATTCCAAATATCTTTTAGGAGCATGTTCAGGGTTGAATTCATTATTGACTCTTATTAATCTACATATTAATCTTTTTATTAAATAATAATATATCAAAATAAGAAAAACTGATTATATGATTTCATGAAACATATATTAAAATTTGAGTCTATAAAATTTTATAGAAATTATAAATTCATAGTTAATTAAGTAATAAGGGCTTATCAAACAATATAAGATAATTTGATTCTATATACAGATTTAGTAATAGAGTGTAGTTGCTCAATTCAATTAATTTGAGGTTAATAACATTCCTAAAAGATAACAGATATGCAAATGTTATGGTTAGTGTGGCATCCCTAGTTCCCATTGATATTATAAATGATCATGCTATATTAACTATTGAGAGATCGATACAATTTACGATCAGGGTGAAAATTTTGAATTTTTTATAGCTATTGGCATTATAAAGTGGTAGAAAGATTTCAAAATGGTATGTAGACATGGTCAACTATTTATCATTTAAGAAATAGTTCTTACATACTTTTTAATAAATGATAAAAGGAAATTACAAAGAGATGCACTTAGTTATGTTGTAATTAGAGATTCACTTTTGAAGATGTCTTTCGATGGAATATTTCTTAGATGTATTGAACATGAAGAAGCTAGACTTGAATTATAAGAAGTTCATGCTAATGAACGACGTGGGCACTTGTTTAACCCTAAATTTTTATAATGGTGAAGTATAGGGTTATAAATATATAACTAGTTCAAGTAAAAGAGTGATAAACTAATCTATAGTAGGGCAATTAATTACAAATGCAATTAAATGAATTACATATAAAAAGTATTGATTTTAAAAATTGTTCAATTGATTGCAATGCTAAAGAGAAATGATACTTAGTTTTAATATTTGTAGGCAGATTTATACTAGAAACAAGTGTAAAATATGTAGCACAAGTATTCAAATCAGTTGTTATATTTTGAAAACTGTACTTTTGTGTCTGCAGACACTACCTTCGAATCTAGACACTATCATCGATGCTAAAGTTTTGATGTGATGCAAGTGTCTAGTACAGGATAATAACTAGATGTTAATGCAATGAGATTCATCATTATGGGTGTTCTATCACCATTCTACCAATTTTTCAAACATAGAATACATGTTATCACTCTTTACTAATTGATCAAACCCTAGCTCTTCACCCATATTCACCCTTAGAATGAATTTTTTTAAAAAGGGTTAGTGGGCTCAATGGTGTGAAGTTGACTCCAAAGACACCTTTATTAATGGGTATTTCCTACATAACCAATAGTAAAAAGAGGGCCTAAGAATTATTAGTTATCCTCTATATGTGGAAAAGTGTGTGCACAAAGGTGTGATATACTATATGATGATGCTTAAGATGATCTATCTTATAATTTAAAAAATATCACTCATAAGTTTCTCTTTAAATGATTTAGGTCTATAATATGACTACTCCTATGCTTGATATGAAAATATGGAAGAATATATTGGTTGTGTAGTTGATTGTTTAACTTTAGTAGGTGTTTGCTTGGTATTTCCTAAGTGAAGAATGATAAGGATTAAACTTGTACTTATAACACAACTTTTAAAAATATCTAACAATAGGGTTTAATTAGATAAATAAGCCAACCCATAGGTTTCGAATTATTTATAATTTGCATGATTTTTTGTAATTGGACACTAGATAAGGATCTAAATACTACCATCAATGGTAGTGTCATTTTATGATCACTAGTGTCTAAAAGGATAAAATAGAGGTATGGATTTGAAACTAATATTGAAGGATGTTTATCATGTTTTAAGCTTTATGTGCAATGCAGGAAACCTGATTCATTAGAAAGATATGGTTCATAAGATAAGAATTTAGGCATATTGAGATGGTAAATATAATTATTTTGGTATTAAGGATGTCTAAGGCTAAAGGGTAGAGACTTGGTTGATATTTTTAAAAAGTATGATATTGAGATGTTATAAAAATTTAATTTTAGTAACGCATAAGGATAAAATTACTAGGTTAAAGAAAATAAATGTGTAATTGGGTGTGTATAACACACCTTGCCTTTACTTGAGCCCACTTTGAGTTATTTTTTGATATGTGACATATAACCAAGACCATGTTATAGTATAAATTAGTGCATATAATATGAAATATGAAATAATTAAAATGCTTGAAAAGAAAGAGAGTAAGAAAGGAGTACACTTATGTGCAAACGCAACCATGTTTCCTCTTGATACTTTGACTTGATAATGATGCTTCCTTATGAAGCATTGGAGATGGAAAAGGTTCAGACATAGCCCTTGAAGATTTGAAGAGTCATATTTTGTTTTATTATGCCCCAAATCTAGTGCAAGGATGAGTTGTGACATGACCATTGAGATCATTATATCTCAATCACATAATCAAAATGTTAATATATATATATATATATAATATGTTGAGGGTGAATGATTTGATCAACTCAACCTATAAATATGGTGATATTGGATGATTTAATCACTCAAATATATAAATATGGTGAGATTGAATGATTAAATCACTTCAAAATATAAAATAAATTAACTATTTTATTAGAAAAGGCTTGATAATAGTACATCCTAATGTAACAATGTGTTCTAGTGAGTAGTGTAATTAATAGTTTTTGAAAATTTGAGTGCAATATCATGGCATATGCACCTCTTATATATCTGAGATAGAGCATATGTGTCCTAAATTTTAAAAAACCTCTATTTCAAATATATGCAAAATTGGTGAAATATATAGGATACTAATCCAAGTTTATATTTGAATCATGAAACTAGACTGGACTTTGTGAAAGTGTATAAGTCATGTCTTTATGACATGCCCCCACTAAAGTCTAGAGATATTGAGAATCTGTATAAGTTTTGAGATAATTTTTTTATGACATGCTCACACTGAAATCTAGAAACTTGTAACTAAAATCTAGAAATTGTGAAAATGTGGAGGTCATGCTTTTATGGCATGCCCCCATTGATATGACTACCTCGCCTCCCAACCCCTACCCTCCCACCTGCCCCCCTCCAACACATCACCCTTTTGAGGTGAGGTAACTAGAATTAGGTAGTTACCTTATCTCTAAAGATAAAGTGGTTGTATAGTCTATGTATAAATTAGTCATGTAGCATATAGAGATAACATGTAAAATTAAATATATCAATTTAGCTTTCATTATGTGCTCACATGAAGTCCTAAAATGAATGATATAGATCATAATAATATATAGAGAGTAATAGTATAAGATCAAAAACCAATCTAACACACACAAAATCACTCAAATACAATGCAAAGTAATTGTCTAAGGACACCTCATACAAGAGGCATGTTCAAATGTTATACAATCAAAAGGGATAACATATTTAAATTTTAAATCAACACAAAATGTCATATTTAAATGTCCATATTCAATTGAAATTACTTATATGTTCACATAGAATAATTATATATCACATAGAATGACCAAAGATAAGAGATCACACAACAATAATTGATAGCATAACAGAATACTAGATAATATAACAGAGCCACTTTCAGGGGGTAACCTCAAAAATAATACAATAAGATTAGAATACTTAAAATTATCATAAAAAACTAACCACTACCTCCTATATATAGTCTAATTAGCCATGGTTATTCCATAGGCCAACCTAACTAAGAACATAGAGAAATATAAAAAGAATATAAAAGAGGTATGTAAGCCACAAGTCAGCCACATATATCCCTATACATGTAAAAGGTTAAAGTCATAGCATTAACCTCCCCATCAAAATAATATTGTCCTCAACATTGAATCAACTTTGGATGTTACTGCGTAAAGGATTCATCCTCCCAGGTGGAACCTTCATGTGGAAGATTCTTCTATTTGACCAGGTACTCCTTAATTGCTCTAAACTATAGCTACTTAGTGCATATTTAAAGGATCACTTTAGGATCAATAATAACTCTCCCTTCTTCATCCAATTTTTCTAACAAAATTTGAGTATCAACTCTATGTCCAGTGACTTTATTTAGGCATGATACATGAAATACTGGATGTATACGAGTGGATGAAGGAAACTCTAACTTGTAGGCCACACTAAAAAATTTATGTAAGATCTGATAATACCCATAATACGTAGGGGACAATTTGTTATTATTTTTATTCTGCTTCAAGGAAATCTACTTATTTGGTTACAAGTGAACAAAAACCCAATCACCAATGTCAAAATGCCTTTCAATCCAGTGTTGATCCACCTGTTGCTTCATGCAATTTTAGGCCATGGCTAAATTTTCATTCAAACTTGAAAGGACCTCTTATTGATGGTGAATATGTTCCTCAACTACATAAACCTTAGGATTAACCTTTAAGTTTGAAGTGATGGATGGAGGGTGGCATCCATACAAGGCCATAAAAGGAGACATTTTAGAAGAACTATGAACATAAGTATTATACCACCATTCAACAAATGGTAACAAATGAACCCATTAATATTGTTTATTAGAAACAAAATAATGGAGATATCCTTCTAGACATTTGTTAAATATCTCAGTTTTTCCATCTAATTAAGGATGATAGGATGAGATATGAGCCAACTTGGTGCCCAAACATGCAAATAATTTAGTCCAAAAATTACTAGTACAAATGGGATCTCTGTCATTGACAATGACCTTAGGATTACCATGTAGTTTATGAACTATATTGAGAAAAGTAGAAGCTACTATACTAGAAATAAAGGGCTATGATAGAAAACAAAAATGAGCATAATTACATAGACTATCCAAAACAACCATGATAATATTTTGACCATTAAATCTTGATAACCTTGTAATGAAACACATAGATAGCTCTTCCCAACATTGGCTAGGGATGCATAAAGGCTTAAAAATACTTAGGGTTTTGATGGTTTCACCTTTATTTTATTGATAGATAATTCATTCAGCCACATATTTATAGGCATCCCTCTTGAGTCCTTTCCAAAAAAAACCTTCTTGATTCTATGATAGGTTTTTAAAAATCTTGAATGACCCCCAAGTGGAGTTACATGAAGTTCCTAAAGGATTTTTTATTTGAGAAGGGAATTCTTACATAGGTATAATATATCTTTATCCCATTATGCATTACCCTTCATATGAATTTTTCAAATCCACCCAAACCTTGATGTCATTTTCCCATTCTGATCTTTCTTCCTCTAATCAATCTACCTACCATATGGTCATGGCCCATAATAATGCCTTAACTAATTCATCCCTCTTCGATAGTGCATCTACCACCACATTTTCCTTGCCTTTAATGTAGACTATTTCAAAATCATAGCTTAACATCTTACTTACCTATTTTTGTTGTTCTTCTGATGACAACCATTGTTCCAAAAAATATTTGAGACTATCATGATCAATTTTTACCTGAAAGTGATGACCCATAAAATAAGGTCTCCATTGTTTAACAACATTCATAATGGCCATTATTTCCTTCTCATATATGGGCTTGAGCCAATTTTTACCCTTTAGTTGGCAACTTTCTAATGCAAGTGGTCTACCTTCTTGCATGAGCACAACACCCATACCATATCTAAATGCATCACATTCAACCACAAAAGTATTATAAAAATTAGGAGTGGCCAATACTAGAGTAGTGTAAATAGCCAATTTTAATTATTCAAATGCCTTGGTAGCTGTATTAGTCTAGTGGATGGAGCCTTTCTCCAAAAAATAGGTGAGTGAGGCTACAATGCTACCATAAGTTTTGAAAAAATTGTGATAGTAACTAGTTATCCCCAAAAATCCCCTTAGTTTCTTGAGTGTCTTAGAAACTGGCCAATCCATCATTGCTTAGATTTTCTTAGGATCCACTTTCACTCCATGTGAAACCATATTACCCAAATACTCAACCTCTCAATCTCCAAAAGTACATTTGAAAGGTCTGGCATATAACTGATGTTAATCCAGAATTGAGAGTACTTGTTTCACATACTTCAAATGTTCTTCTCAATTTTTACTATAAATGAGGATATCATCAAAAAACACCAAAATAAATTTCCTCAAAAATGGCCTAAAAATAGTATTCATCAAACTCTAAAAGGTGGATGGTGCATTTTTTAGATCAAAAGGCATAACCATAAACTCATAATGGGCCTCATGAGTTTTGAAAATTGTTTTGGGTATGTCTTCATCATAGATCTAGATTTGATGATACCTATAATGTAGATCTAACTTGGTGAAATAAAGAGTGTCATTTAATTCATCTAGTAAATCATCAATGATGGAAATATGAAAGTTATCTTTGATAGTGTACTTGTTAATCTCTCTGTAGTCAGGGCACATCCTCTAAGTGTCATATTTATTTCTCATCATGACAACTAGCAAAAAATATTTGCTTTGGCTATGGTGAATAATTTCTATGTCCAACATCTCCTGTACCATCTTTTCAATTTCAATTTTCTAGGCATAGGGATACTTTTATGGCCTGATGTTGTGTGGTGTACTACCATAAATGAGTTTGATCACATGATCATACATGTGATTAGGTGGAATTCCTTTCTACATGTCACTAAAAACAATTAAATGGGCATCAATCACTTTTTGTAGATGTTGAGTTGACTAGACTTCAATGGACAATAAGTAAGCCATAAATCCTTCAGCACCCTTTCAAAGAATCTTGGTTATTTAATAAGAGATAATTAATTATGTAAATTTATCCCTTAATCTCCTTATCTCTAATTTCCTTCCCTTAGAATGAAATTGCATGAATAATTCTTGGAAATTCATCTCAATAGTGCCTAAAGTGGTGAGCCAATGTATTCCCAAAACAATGTTGGCTCCACATATGGGAATAACAAACATAGGAGAATATAACAGGTAATCTCCCATGGTTAGCTTAATGCTATGAAATTTTCTTGAACAACTGATAGTACCACCATCTATAATCATGACCTAAAATTCTGAAGTAGGATAAATGAAATTATTCAAATGAGCACCAACTTACTATGATGAAGTTGTGTGTGCTCCTAGAATTAACAAATACAATGACCATCTATTTCTTAAGGAAACCCACCACCTGAAGAGGTTGGGGAGTACCAATACTTGAAAGGGAATGATAGGAAATAGTAGGTTGAGAGTCTTCATATTCCTCCTCTGGTCCTTCCACATCCTCACCAATTACCTCCTCCATCTACATCCTCATTAGCACCTTCAATGTAAAACAACTTCTTCTCAGCACAACAATGTCCTTTGTTCAATTTTTTATCACACCCATAACACAACCCTTTGGCTCACTTCTCCTCAATTTTATGAGGTGTCAATCTGGTGGGTAAGGAAATGATGGTACTAGAAAGGTGCAACCATGACTAGTACTAAATTTTTTTCATTTGACCATCTCTTTTTCTTATGACATGCATGCCCTTGGGATAGCTTATGATACAGATGATGGATTAAACATTAGAACCTCTAATTATATGTTATATTTGATTCCACCTATAAAATGAACAGTCAAATTTGCCTTAGTGATGTCTTCCACCCATAAGGATAGATTATGAAATTGATGAATATAATCCTACATGGTTCTTATTTGACACAGTTTGGCTAACTAGATAAAGTAGTTCTCAGAGACATTATTCCAATAAAGATCCAAAAACTCATCAATGAAAATAAGTCATTTAATAAGAGCACCATTCTTTTTCTTTTAAGCACACAACTAGTGAAACCAAATGAACTACCCAGGTTCTAGATATAGAGATGCCACTATCACCTTCTAAGAACTAGAAGTTTTGTGTAGATCAAATAAATTATTAATTTGGGTAATCCAAGTGAGAGGATACTTACCATCAAACTTATGCATGTCCACTTTTGGTAATGTTGGTTTCACACTAGGATTGGAGCTGTTAGTGATGAGAGGAGGAGGACATAAATGATGAAGTGGAGGGTTATTTTTCTATAACTAAGATGAAATGGTATCCAATTGTGTAGGGATCTAAGGCAATTGATTGTGCACCCTATTAATCTCTCTTCACATCCTTGAAACATCAATTTGAATTACAATAAAGTCATCCTACTATACCAAGCCCTTTATGTTAACCTAAAGTTGAGAAATCATCATATCTAAAGTTCTAGATTTCATATCATCCCTAGAAGGAGTCTTAGGAGTTCCCCCCCTCCAATTTTCCATGATTAGTAGGACCTATCATACACAAATAAAAAAGTGTACAAAGAGATAGTATCATTATGATTGTGCACTAGGGTGAAAATTTTTTACACCAAAAAAGTGTATCAGTAGATTATACCATTATGAACATCTCATCAAGATGAATCCAATGATTGTAAATGTGCATAGGGAAAATTATTTTCCATACTTTTTTTTAAATATTTTATTTATAAAAAATATTTTGAAAAATACTACGTTGACATAAAAATTAATTCTTACTGGATTGTAATTTATGTTTTTTCACACCATACACTTACAAAAGTTGCACTTCACCATATCCAAAAAAATGCCATAGGAAACTTGACCAAATAAAATCCCTAATACTACTTGTAATGAAATTACTTAGATGTTCACACATAATAATTATATATCACATAAAATGAGAAAAAATAAGATATCACATAGAAATAATTAATAGCAGAGCAGAATACTAGATAATATTGTAGGGCCACTTTGAAGGGATAACCTATACAACAATGCAATAAGAGTAGAATACTTAATATGATCATCAAAGATTAACCATTACCTCCTATATATAGCCTACTTATCCATGGTTATTCCATAGTCTGACCTAACTAAGAACATAGATAAATTTAACAAGAATATAAAAGAGGTATGTAAACCACAAGTCGGCCACATATATCCCTAAACATGCCAAATTTTAAAGGCATAGGAGATGAGTTGTGCCATAGCCATTGAGATCATTATATCTAAATCACATAATTAAAGTGTGAATATATATAATATGGTGAGGGTGAGTGAGTGGTGGGATTAGATGATTTAATCACTAAAATCTATAAATATGGTGACATTTAATGATTCAATCACATCAACATATAAAATAAACCAACTATTTCATTAGAAAATGCTTGATAATAATACATCCTAGTGTAATCAGTGTGTTCTAGTGAGTTGTGTAACTAATAGGCTTTGAAAATTTTAAAGCAATAGCATGGCATATGAACCTCTTATATGTCTAAGATGGAGCATATGTGTCCTAAATCTAAAAAAACTATATTTCAAATCTATGTAAAATTAGGGAAATATATAGGATACTAATCCAAGTGTATATTTGAATCATGGAACTAGACTGGACTTTGTGAAAGTGTAGAGGTCATATCTTTGTGACATACCACCATTAAATTCTAAAGCTATTGAGAAGGTGTATAAGTGTGGGGATCATGTTTTTATGACATGCCCCCACTAAAATCTACAAACTTATCACTAAAATCTAGAAACTATGAAAGTGTGGAAGTCATGCTTCTATGAAATGCCCCCATTGATATGAACCCCCCCGCCCCCTCCACCCTTTTGAGGTAAGGTAACTAGAATTAGGTAGTTAATTTATCTCAAAAGGATAAAGTGGTTGTATAAGCTATGTATGAATCAATCATGTAACACATAGGGATAATATGTAAAATTAAATCTATTAATTTAGCTTGTATTATGTGCTCACATGAAGTCCTAAAATGCATGATATAGATCATGCCCATGTCTAAAGATTAATAGTAAAAGATCAAAAACCAATCTAAAACACAAAAGATCACTCAAATGTAATGTAAAGTAATTGTCCAAGGAAACCTCATACAAGGGGCATGTTCAAATGTTGTACAATCAAAAGGGATGATATATTTAAATTTCTAATCAACATAGAATGTCATATTAAAATGTCCAATCAACATACAATGGCACAGGGGCCAATGGGTAAGCAACATATTCAAATGTTCCACATGCAAGATAATAGCAAGAAATGTAATACAATAAAGGAAGTGAAAATGTGAATAAATGAAGTATAAACAACTAGCATAATCATATTATATTAGTCCCTATGAATATGTCTTAGCAAAACATTATGTAACATAGCATATCAAGTACACTGTAAAAAATATTAGCATGGATACAGACATGTGTAAGTGTTAATGTATAAGCTCAAACATGATAATGTAGAAATTATCATAAATGATATGTAACCTTTATAAATCGTGATAAAAAAAAAATATGCCCCCAACATACTAGATGATGTGGGTAGAGAAAAGGTCTAACATCTATAAATACATTGTTCATGTGTTTGGGTATGTTTACATCACAGTCAAAGATGTGTGAAATATATGTGTATGAATGAACTAAATAATATGATATATACTAACATAAATCAAACAACATAGATTTTAAGGAGATAATAACATATGGGAATACTAAATTTTTTTGTGATTTAGAATTATTTGAATGTTTTTTTATTTTCTTGAATATTTGATTTTTTTTGTATTTTTGGAATATTTTCAATCATTATGATTAATGTGCATCAAATAGATCAAGTTTGTTATGGTTAGAGTGTTCTGAGTTAAAAAAAATTCATAAAATGTTCCTCTTCTTTCCTTACTTTCTTGGTATAACTACCATCACCATCATGTGGTATGTGAACTAATCTTACCTTATAGAAGAATGAAATACTTTGATGGTTTTCATCTATTTTAGGTTCCATTTGGTATAGTGAAAATGAACCCAATGTAAATATGTATTGAGATATATGGGGTTGAACCATACTTTTGTCTAGATGACACATGGTCCATAAGTAATTAGTAATATTATGTATCCTAATGAATTTTTCCAACTTCCTTTGTGATGTAAGTCCTTGATGGTATATCCAAGTTGTGTCAGATGTCTTTCATTACAAAACATTTATTTTTCTATAGGATAAATATGGTTATGCTAAAAATAATATCCACCTATGAATGATGTGATTGTTAAATCCATTGGCAAGGATGGTTCTTGCTTGATAAGTTTGGAAGTGTTTGCGGAGTATGTCCATTTTATATTAGTCTCATATTGATTAATTTTTGTGAATGTTTCATATAAATATTTGGGATGCCACATGTTTTTTACTTATATCCACTTGGTAATTCATTCCCATTGTATGTATAATGAAAACAATGTTTATAATTTGTAGGAGATAGATCTAGTGCTTTGTTATAATTGAGTAACTTTCAAGCATATTTATGCACATCCATGTAGAGGTGGGTAAATGAGATATGACATTTATGTAATGCCATTCCCTTTAGTGGAGGAGCGAGACCTATACTAAATATGAATTTAGTTATAAATATGAAGGTTGATATGCTAGCTATATGATGCATTTTTTATCAAATAACATAATCTTAGAAGGATTCAACATCATGTTATTTGAATTTGAAATTGTTCCAATGTAAATTTTGGAAAATTGTGTGTATTAGAGGATGAGAATCAAACATATTCTAAATTTTTGAATGTATCTAATGAAACATTTGGTAAATTATAGAACCAATCATAAGATTCATTCATAAGGCTCAAATTAAATTATTTTAACAATATTTGCTCATCTATAGCCTAATTTTCAAAATAATGTACATATTAAACTATATGTTGGGTAGGATCCTTAGTCCAAAAAATGAAGGAAATATTAGAATGATAAATTCTTTTGGATAAGGATATTCAAATACACATTTTGATCAAGTTTTGTTTTGGATAATGTTATCACTAATAGCAGCATTGTAAGATGACATTTGTACTTTTAGAATTGAAAATTGTTTTTGGATCTCTCCTATAGTACTCATCATAGACATAAGATAAATAGTAAGAACTGTTGAAATTTTTAAAGATTTAATCATTGAGTGAAATTAATAATTTATTGGAAACATAAGAACAATAGATGTCTCATAAATTATGAGCATTTTGTTTGAGCTTTGCATCAATTGGAACATTTGATATTTCTAGAAAATTATATTCAATTGAAAGTTTTGGAATTTTTGAGATGGTGTGTCTATTATAATTTTATTTAGGAACTTTTGGTAAACATTTGTCATGTTATTTTTTTGGCATACTTGGTAATAGTTCCTCATTTGAAAACGTTGGTAGTGGTTTATCATGTAAGAGTTTTGTAATCTTTGGTAAGTATGCATGGATTTAATATTTCAATTCCTTTGGTAATTGCACATTTTTCAAAAGATTGATATATTTTGGTAATTTTTAATTTGTTGGGAGCTGAAATTAATCCATGATATTTTTGTAAATATTGTGAAATGTTTCATGATCAGAAGATGGAAATTTTGAGTCCTTATCATTCACTATGAGTGCCTTATTTGGAAATGTAGGAACATTGGGTAATTTTAATGTTTTGTATGAAGGAAAATTACCATGGGTAGGTCATTCTATTCTTGCAAAATTTGTAAAAAAACATCAAAATTAAATCAATTAAGATTATGCTCATTTGATCATCAAGGTAAGGTTTACAATTTTGTTATTGGAAAATAATTGTTACACTCAATAGGAGTAATGCTTGATAGAAATAAAAGTTGCATATAATTTGACCATGAAGACAAGGTTACATGCTTTTCCAAAGAATGAATTGTTATCACTCAAATTTTCACCCTTGGAGAGGTATTACAAACCTTCTCCAAATTGATTAGAACATGGGATTACCCCTAGGCTTATGTGTTGCCTCTAACAAGGGTGAACCTCTAAATTGAAGGGCTAGCTCCCTTGGTTTGTCTATTGAAGCTCAACACCTAAACTACTAGCTTATTAGGATGAAAAGAGAGAGATAATACATAAAATACACCTATTCTAATGAGGTGATTCACCAATTATAACCTAACCAATACCGACCAATTTTAATGACACTTTAAGCAAAATCCTAGTCTATATATACACTAATTCAAATGTGCCCTTGCATTAGTACTTCTCATGGAGGTTTGTGAAGGAATATTGATCTAGGAGGACTAAACACAAGGTCATGACATGACACTAGTGGAGAGAAAACTCACTAAAACTCATAAATAACTTCATTATAACACTTCAAGGGACCTTCAATAGACTTTCAAAGTTGAATATGAATGCAAACAAGGACAACATGCCAAGGAAGAGAACCTATCACTTAACAAGATCAACAAGTCTAGCATACACATTAAAACAACTCATGGAGAAGGTAAACCAAATAATTATTTATCACTCAAAGTCTTAAAATTATTAGGGCTTCACCATACTCAGGTGGAGGATACAAACTTATACAAAAGTGGCTTAATATATAGAGAAAGTGAGAGAGAAGAGAAGAAGGGTGTAGGATAGAGAAGGTATACAAGTGCCATATGAGTTAAGATAAGAAGAGGAGTTATGTAACTAGATAAATAGGTCAAATAATTCCATTTTTAGTTATTTTTTACATGTTCTAACTCTCCAAGTGGCATGAGAGTTGAATTTCTTACTTAACACCTTGACTAGCTTCTTGAAACCTCTCTTATTTTTGACATGTTGAAGGACAAGTGGCCTTATTGATGGTCAAATCAGTTTCTTCCATCTCTTTTATATTCTCTTTACACCTCTCAAATAAACCTAATATTTTATCTTTGACACATTATTTCTTTCTCTTGCAAGGTGTCTAGAGGACTCTTCATCTCTTTACACATGTTTTGCACATAAGTGTCCAAACTTGGATTTATCTTCTTAAACTTGAAGATATTTGATTTTTCTTCATGACCTAAATCATCCTTGTCTAATTATCCCACTATATTTATCATGTAATTTTCCATATCTTGGACACTTTTTCAATCCCTTGGAGATTATAATCCTCCGTTAACCTTGATGTTACAAGTAAATCTTGCATATGCATGTAGATGGTTGTCTTAAAAGCTTGACTATATATGATATTGAATTAGACCTTAAACTATGTCATTAGTTATCTAAAATTATATGACCATCATAAAAAAACTCATTCTTACTATATTATCAATCCTATAACATCTTCAAATCACATTAGACTCCCACATCTATTGTTTACACACACACAATCTTGTAGGTGTGTTATTAGGTCTGTTAGCTTATCATCCTACCACCACTTTCCTTAGTTGATTTGAAGATCCTTATTGGTACATGAATATTTCAAACATGAAACATTACAATTTTTATTATGTCTAAACAACCTTGTTGAGAATTGACACTATGGATATTCTTTGGAATTGCAGACCTACATGTTGCACAATGTAAGGACTGTGTTTATGTTTGAAACTTTAAAAAATGCAATTTCATGACTGATAGGATTGAAATAATATTACCAAAATCACATCAACATGATATATCAATAAAAATAAAATATAAATCTCCTATAAATGTATATTAAAACCATTTCAATCACTTATGCTCATGTAAACACATAAAACACAGTCCCAAAAGGTGAATGAAGACATGACTAGTTTTGAGAATTGTATGAAATATCTATCTTATAATAGGATATGAATGGATTTTTATGACTATATAATACCATGAATAATCATTCAAATTCACCAAACCACCTGGACAACTCAAAAAACTAGAAAATATGACAGTCAATTCAAACTTTGCACAAGAACCACTTTTCATGCCAAAACATCATCTAGACATGCCAAAATAAATAATGAATGTGTGTGAGGTATCTATATACATATTATAACTCACAATAACTTATTTAAAGCATACATGAATCAATATTTTTTTTGGAGTTACACCAAACTCAACTTGTGGGGTTTTAAGCTCTCAAAACTAGTTTGGGATCTTAGAAAATTTTCATAAATATAATAGAACCAATACAAATACCAATTCCAAATAATATAATACCATAGTGGCCCCAAAATTTGGCCAAAATATCAGCCCCCAACTCTACCTTTATGGCCTATACCATCTGATTTATTTTGGCCTTCACTAGCTTGTGAATGGAGTGATGGGATAAAGAAGTGATTTTATGAAACTATTGGATATAAAAATTCCATAAAATATTTTTTATGAAATTTATGATATTAAATTTCACCTATTAAACATTTTCACTTGCACATAACTTCAACAAGTACATACAACTTCCTCTAACTCTTTAACATGTTGTTGAAATCCAAGAATTTGACCTTTCTCTGACATGATGACTAGTGTGATAGTTGATTAACTTACCCAATATATTTTTAAAGTGTATAGTATTATTTTTCCCTTGGTAAAATTGGATACACATTATAATAATCTAATAAATCACTTTTTCATGCATTTTTAACACATCCAAGACTACAAGTGAACCTTAAACACTTCAAAACTTCATGAGATGTTATTAAAAGGTGTTTAAGACATGAAATGATATTTAAAAATCCCATAATTACCTATGACACAAATTTACCATGCCTTATCTCTCCATGACACCCCTAGACCACTAAATGACCACAACATGAAATTACCTTAACTTCTTCAAACTAACCTTAAACCATGTTTAAAAGGTTAGATGAAGACTATAGGGACCCTATATGGTATGACATGATAATATGAAAATATTTAAGTTATAATGGGGTGATAAATTTGACTTGGGGTCAAATTTGGTCAACATTCTTGGTCATTCACAAGTGTATCATGCCTACAATGTTAATAGGACTTGTAGTCTTGCATGTCCATTGGGTAATGGAGTCACTTGTACTTAGTTTTAGACTTGAATAGACTTTGAAAACATGATTGACCTTCACAACACACAAAAATAAACAAACAAGACACAAATCAAATTAAAACACCCACATATGTCCTAAAGCACTTAGGAAACACAACAACAACATAAGCAAACTTAGACAATATAGAAACTAACCTTAAACAAATTTTCTCCTCATGGATCAAAGGGGAAAATTTTACCATCCTTTTCTCTATGAGATGAAATAAGGCATGAAGCATGCTGTCTCTTGAGCCTTGTTCTTGATATATTGAACTCCTTCATGCTTTCTAATCTTCTTGGCATGTTTTCAATGCAAGAACAATAGCTGTAAACATATCACCTATGAAGGTGAATTCTTCTTATACTTCCACAATATTCTCATGAGGATATTTATCTATAACTTGACCCAATGATGCTTCTTCTAAGCATGGTTCTTAGAATTAAATGGCATCTAAAATGGCATTAGGCTTCTCATCAACTAATGCAAGCTCATCAAGTTCTTCAAGGAGATTAGTATATGTAATCCAATCCTCATCATTATCCTAAATAAAGACATCTTATTTGATCTCTTTATGCACATGACATTCAACCTTGCAACGGATTTCAACTTTATGCAAGTTTAATATATTGTTGTTAATCAGCTTTGTTGTCTTTCTATTCAAGAACCATACCTCTTCAAATTCATCTTCTTGATCATTGAGCATTTCATCAAATTCATCTTGATTACTTGAAGAGTCTTACATTTCAATATTAGTTACAACTTGCACAAGTTTATATGTCATGAGACCTTCATTTTGAAACACACCTTCAAATGGAAAAGCGTCTTCAATAGTGTCTTTAACTTGAACAACAGGAAGTGTAGGCTTTTTAAGGCCTTCAAATTCTTCACAATTTTCATTAATCTTATTCCACATGTCATCTTGATTCATGGAGTTGATATCAGCTTCATCTTCTATTGTATTTTCATATTCAAACTCTTGATCATTCCCATGAGATCTAACTAACTCAGTTGATGTGATGTTCTTATTCAAATCCCCTTCCTCCATGTCTTGATCAACCTCTTTGTGAATAAATATAGCCTCATCAAGATCTTCTTTTTATTTACTCAAGAAGATGGATTTATGTTTGTATTCACTAAGGTGAGTACATATAGTAAACTCTTCATCATAGACACTTAATTCATCTTTTCTATTAGCTACAAATATGGCTTAATTTTCTTCACTTATCTCCCAAAGGATGGGTTCTCCTTCAATAAGGGATGAGGTGGGAGGGTGGTGAACAAGTTCATGGGTTGGAGAGGAAGTTGAGGTGTGGTGGATGGCTCATGAATGGGCTTGGGGATAGATCTTTCTTAAATAGACTCTTGGGGAGATGACAAGTTAGGTTGGGCAATGGGAGAGACACCTTTTTTAGTAAGAGTTTCACTTTAATCATAACCTTCTTGAAGATATTTAATAGCCTCAAGTTGATATTTAATATCTTAACTTTTCCACCTAATCTATCCACCCACCATTAGATATATAATCTCATTTCATGCAAATAATCATTGATGACATAGTTGGCTTCCTCTTTAACTAACCTCCACTTACTCATAAATAATTAAACTCACTTTCTCAACTTATTTATGACATGAATAGGGATAAAATAAAGTTCATTATCCCATTTTCTCATCACTTTTTTTGATTTATCACATTTGCAATGAGTGGCAACAAGGATTTAGATTTAGGTGGAATTGAAGTAGGAGGAGAAGGGTAATAGTGGGGGTTTTGGTGAGATTCAACATGTTGATTTAGTTTCTTAATTTGATCTTTTAAGGACTTAAATCTTTATTCCCAATATTTCTCTTCCTAGTCAATGGTATCATTTGATTCCTTATGACAAGGCTGATAAGAATCATATTGTGGATGATATGGATCATAGGGATGATAGGGAGACACTTCTTGATACTTTTATTGATATCCTTCCATATAGGCTTCTTCATAGGGATGCTCAATAACATCATGGTCATATAAGGGGAGACTAGGCTGACCATATGACTTGCATGACTCATAGTCATGATAACAATATTGATACCATTGTTGAGACACATAGTTAGGGTCATGCAAAGGGTGATAGGGAGGTGTATAGTATAAAATTTTGTCATACCAGACCATCCTAGCTTTATTAGTAAAATGCAACACAAGATATTTAGTAAAATATTTTTACAATAAGTACTTGGGCTACATATAACTAGTTTATTGTATTCAAAGTCACCATTGGTGTTATTGGAATGCCTCCAAAGGTTTATAGGAAGAAGACCACACCAAGAATTATTTCACTCTTTTAGACCTTAATCCCATTAGGCATGCTATAACTATTATCACTCAATTTTTGACCCTTGGATAGGTAGTTGAATCCTTCTCCAAGTTGAGTGGAACATGAGATTACATATAGGCATGTGGGTTTCCTATAATAAGGGTAAACCTCTAGATTTAAGGGCTAACTTCCTTAGTTTGTCTATTGAAGCTCATCACCTAAACTACTAGCTCTTTTGGATGAAAAGAGAGAGAGAATACATAAAATATACATATTATAATGATGTGATGTACTAATTTTAACCTCACCACAACCAACCAATTACAATGACACTTAAAATAAAATCCTTATCTGCACATTCACTAATCCAAATATACCACTTCCATTAGTATTTTTCATGGAGGATTGTGAAGGAATATTAAGCTAGGAGGACTAAAAACAAGGTCATGACATGACACTGGTGGAGAGGAAACTCACTAAAACTCATGAAACACTTCTTTAGAACACTTCTAGAGATGTGCAATAGACTTTCAAAGTTGAATATTAATGTAAACAAGGACAACATGCCAAGGAAGAAAACCTATCACTTAACAAGATCAAAAAGTCTAACATACACATTGAAAAAATTAATAAAGAAGGTAGAACAAATCATTATTTATTGATCAAAGGTTTAAAATGAGTAGGAATTCACCACGCTTAGGTGAAGGATACAATCATATCCAAAAGTGGCTCAATATGTAGAGAAAGTGAGAGAGAAGATAAGAAGGGCATAGGAGAGAGAAGATATACAAGTGTCATGTGAGTTAGAATAAGAATAGGAGTTATATAACTACCTAAATAGGTCCAAGATGCCATGTGCATCTCCTCTGCAGATGCTCTGACTCTCCAAGTGGTGTGGGATTTGAATTTCTTGTTTCATACCTTGACTAGATTCTTGAAACCTCTCTTCTTCTTGATATGTTGAAGGACAAGTTACCTTATTGATAGTTGGATCAATTTCTTCCACATATTTTCTATATTATTGAGACCTCTCAACTAACCCCAATAGGTTATCTTTGACACACTACCTCTTTCTCTTGAAAGGTGTTTAGAGGACTCTTCATCTCCTTAGGCCTATTTTGCACACAAGTGTTAAAACTTGGATTTATCTTATTTAGGTCATCCAAACTTCATGTATATTCCATTAGCATCATATTAGACCTACATTAATTCATTTTGAGGTCTAAAATTATCCCCAACAAGTCATTCTCCATAAAAATCTCCAAATAGGCCTCATTCCTTATAGCCCTAAAATAGTATAAACCTCCTTGTGTATAGAAACTTATAGAGGATCCTGAGAATATAAGGGTATATTATAATAAATTCTATGTATTTTCAGCTCTAGGTTTAAATTCATGCTCTTAGAGTGAGTGGAGATGTCCTTTTCTTCCCTTTTTCTCCTAACTAAGCCTCAATTATGCCTCCTTACCAAAAGAGTGAAAAATACTTATACAGGGTCCCCACACATGCCAAACCCAAAACAAGTGTGTGATTCACTTAGAAAGAATCATCCCCTTCTTCCATTTCAATTTTAAGTTATAGCTCACCATACAAACCTAAAAAATAGAAAAAATAAATCTTTTATCCCTAATTTGTATAGTTTCATATAGTCTTGTAATAACCAATTTCATGGGATGATGCTTAGAGGAGTTTTGAACATTTTTTGGGTGGTTTGGAAGTTTGTTTGATTCATATAGAGGCACAAATCTTCATTTAAATCTCATTAGGTCTTTATGGCTCTCTTAAGTAGCCTGAAAGTGACTTGGGTTCTTAAGGATGATTCATTAGGGTATCCAACTTTCCCTAGGATCCCAAGGTCCCATGCAACATTGTGACCCATAATAAGTAGGAAAAAATGACCTATCTGGTTAGAAACAAGCATTATATGAGGTTTGAGAGAATTGAGGTTTGTTGGTGCATGTTTTGAGTTATTTCTAATCTCTAATGACCTTCATTGGGTCTATGACATTCCTCCTAAACTCTTTCAATGTGTATCCAACTTCTTTCTTCCATCAAACCTCTCTACACTCATTCGACTAGGCCTAAGGTTCTTGGGCCAAATTGCTTAAGAGACCCTAACTTCCTTAGGCCCCTATATCCACTCTTTTTTGGAGGTATGGGTTCATGAATTATTTTTATATCCCTTTTAACACATTATCATGGGTTTCTCAGTATTCAATTCACTCCACTTCATCTCTCAACTCATTGCTGCAAGTAGGTCTGTGTGTACATTTAGGAGTGATAAGACTATATAGGGTTTACCTATGTTTTCATTCTTGATTGAGTCTAATATTTTCATGAAGTAATTTTCACTACTAAAATAACTATTTAAACATTTTTTCTTTCTCAAATATCTTTAAATACCCTTAACCCTTAAATAAAACCAAATTCTCATGAGGAAACAAACATGTGTCTTGTTTGGGACTATATATGCAGGGGTTTCCTTCACTTTTCTTGATTTTGAGTTAAATTATGGGATATTTTCTAACCCATATAATCTAATTCCATTACATCACACTCTTTAAGAACTCTTTGCAGTTTCTAGAATTTACAAACAAGCATAGATTTCTCAAGAGCTAATAGGCATGACTGTATGTTTGAACTATGTTGGCAGGGTAACTAGGCCTCTAACCTATGTTTGAAACTTTTTTTCCTTAATGATTTTATGAATCCCTGAGTTACATATAACTTCAAATAATCACATACTATTTTTCAATATTTTGAGAGACCTTAAGTCACTCAAATAGACCTATAGGCATGTGTGCGTATTAGGACTATTATCCTTATTTGGTTCTTTTCTCCCCAAATTCTCTAATACCCTATTTAGACTATTGTATATCAATGTATTTAGTTCTATTTTATCCTTTAAATCATTCACACAACCACTACCTAAGTTTTTGAAGAGACCTTTGTCACTTTGCAAACCTATAGGTTTCTAACTGCTTGTAGGTGTGTTCTTTTGAGACTAGACTGCAAAATGGTGTTTTAAGAGTCCTTATCTAAAATAATAAAAAATATTAACTCTATTATGACATTTATAGTTTTATACTCCCTAAAAATACTTTGAATCTCAAATTTACCATCAACCTTAATATTTATCAAAAGTTCTCTCCCCTAACTGTGGGTGACTGTCAAGAAGAGTCTGAGCGTAGTGGTTCAAAGTTGGCCTTAGAAGTTCATGACCTCAATCATCCTTATATGAATCTCCAATTATAATTATCATGTCATTGTTAATATCTTGGATATTTTTTCAATGCCATATATATTCCAATCATCCATCAACCTTCTTGTTATAAGAAAATCTTGTATATGCTTGTAGATGGTTGTCTTGAAAGCTTGGTTGTACTTGATATTGAATTGGAACTTTAACTATGTCATTGGTTGTCTAAATTTAAATTACCATCATCAATGACTCATTATTATTGTATTATAAATTATATAACATCTTTAAATCACATTAAACTCCCACATCTATTGTCTACACACACACACAATCCTGTAGGTGTGTTATTATGTATGTTAGTTTATCATCCTACCACAACTTTCCTCAGTTGATTTGAATATAATTGTTTGTACATGAATATTTTAAACTTTAAACATCACAATTTTTATTATGGATAGATAACCTTCTTGATAATTGACACCATCGATATTCCTTGGAATTATAGAACTACATGCTGCACAAGGTAAGGATTATGTTTGTGTTTGAAACTTTGAAAAGTGAAACTACATGACTCCTAAGACTAAAATAATATTACCAAAATTAAATAAAAATTATCTATGAATTAAAATAAACTATAAAGTTCCTATAAATTCATATTCAAACCATTCCAATCACTTTTGCTCTTGTAAACACACAGAAGACAGTCCAAAAAGATGAATGAAGACATCACTAGTTTTGAGACTTGTATGGAATATCTATCTTATAAAATGATATGAATGGATTTTAAATATGATATAAGACCATTAATAATCATTCAAATACACAAAACCACCTGGATAACTTATAAAATTATAAAATATGATAGTCACTTCAAACTGTGCATAAGAACCACTTTCCATGCCAAAAGGTCATCCACATGTGCCACCATGAAGAATGAATGTGTGTGTGGTATCTATATACCTATTATAACTCACTAAAACTGATTTATATCATCTATTATATGATATTTTGTTCTAGAGCTACAGCAAACTCATCTTGTGGTGTTTTAAGCTCTCAAAAAGTAATTTACGCTCTTAGCGATTGTTCATAAAGATAAGATCACCAATCCATTGAACAATGCCAAAAATTTGAATCCCATAGGGGTATTAAACTTTTTTAAAAATATAAACCACAAATCTACCACTACATCCTATACCATCTGATTAATTTTGGCCTTCACTAGCTTGTAAATGGAGCAATGGGAGAGAGAAGTGATTTTCTAAATTTTTTGGATCTACAACTTCCTTCCAAGATATGTTATGACATATAGGAGATGAAAGGATACCTATTTAATGTTTTAAATTTCACATGACTTCAACATGTCCATACAACTTCGCCTAACTCTTCAATATGACATTAAAATCCAAGAATCTAAACATTATATGACATGTTGACAAGTGTGATAGTTAAGTAACTACTCAAACCTCTTTGGAAAGTGTATAGTATGAATTTTTCCCTTATTTAACTTGGACACACATTATATTTAGCCAAAAAAGAACTCTTTCATGCATTTTTAACACCTCCAAGACTACAAGTGAACCTTAAACACTTCAAAACTTCATGAGATGTTATAAGATGTTTAAGACATGAAATGGCATTGATAAACTCCTAATAACATATGACACAAATTTACCATACCTAATCTCTCCATGACAGCCCTAGACCACTATATGACCACAACATGAAATTACCTTAACTTCTCCAAAGTAACCTTAAACCATGCTAACAAGGTTAAATGAAGTCTCTAGGGAGACTATAGGGTATGACATGACCATATGACATGTTTGAATTTATAGATGGTGACAAATTTGACTTGGGGTCAAATTTGGTCAATAAGAATATCATACAAAAAAAATAAAGGTAAAGGAAGTATATCTTTATCTAGCACACAAATAGATACAAGTAATGGCACGTCCATGAAGGCAAATGACATAGAAATATTGTAAAAGATAAATCAAAGGTATATAAGAATTTTTTTTGGTAAAATATAGAATCATTAGATAGAAATGGGCACAATATATTAATCACTACATCCCATTGATAATACAATATGATAAACTTTATAATTATACTACATCTTCATGACCACAGAGTCGTATGGGACATACACAATCTATCACATAATGTACAATTATAGATACGATACCTATACATTCTCATTAGTACGATCACCACTCTATTGTACCATATTCAAATATTATATCTACCTATGAGCTTCCTTGAGATGGGATCATGGGTTAGACTTTTTTCTTTTAAAAAAATCATAAACATCAAATATTCAGTAAAATTCAAATAAATACAAAAATATTCAACATTCACATGTTTACTAGCTCCTTGGAATCTATGTTGATTAATATATGTTAGTATATGTCATATCATTTATTTTATAGATAAACATATGTTTCACACATATTTGAGTGTCATACAAGCATACACTAGACACATTATGCATGCACATATATATGGTAGAGCTTTGCTCTTCACATGTGGCATACTATAATGGGGGCATTTGATTTTATGATCATGATTGATATGGGTTATATTATTTTATGATCACATTTTAATTATCATGTTAAACTTATACACTAATGTTTACACATGTCTATGCTCATGCTTGCACATTTTGTAAGGTACTTGGTATGCTATGTTAGATTTTTTTTTCTAACACATATATCCAGAGAGACTAGTATGATATGCTTATGTTGGTTGTTCACATTGTCACTTATTTGAGTGTCTTTTTCTTACTTGTTATTGTCTTGCTTGAGGAAAAATTGAATTTTCTCCTTTGCTTTTTGGCCACTATGTCACTATATGTTGCTTTCTTTTATTATTTATAAATTTTAATGGCATTCATTCAAGTGTGGAACATTTGAGTATTCCCCTCATTTTAGGTCTCATTAGACCCATTTACCATGGCATTAAGTGCTCTTATGTGTGTGCTTGTTGAGATTGTATTATTACTTTCTAGACATTGCCTTTATGGCTTATTATGGTCACATACTACGATATTCATTGTTATATCTACATTGGCATGCTACTCCTCTATGCTACATGATTCATATATAGATTATAAAGTTATGTCATCCTCTTAAGGTAAGGTAACTACCATATTCTATTTACCTCACCTCAAATGCAGGGATAAATTAGTGGGGACATTTTATAGAGACATGACCTCAAAAATTATAAAATTCTTATAATTTACATAATTTCATTTTAGTTTACATGATTTAGATATACACTTGAGTTAAAATCCTATACATTGAACCATTTTTTTATAAATTTAGGACAAACTTTCTCATATTTGTGACATATATTATACATAGTTATAAACTAGAGCTTAAATTTTGATATATACTTACATCTTGAGACACCTTATAGGTTCATATGACATGCAAGTGCACCAAAAATTACAAATACATATTTAAACTTATTCAAACATATTTAGTAAGAACACTGATAATTTACCAAGAAACATCATTTTCACCAAGAAGCATCATTTTGATCTTTTTATGTCTATAGAAATTAGTTTCCTTTGGTAGTATGGTTGATATTCAACTCCCTAAATGGCCCAACCTTACTTCCATTTTGTAGTTTTAGTTGGTTATACCTTTTATCTTGGATTTATTTGGTGCCATACTTGAGTTGTGCAATTATGATTTAATGATCTCAATGATCATGTCATAACTCACCGTTGAACTAGATTGGGGGAATAAATACATTTCAATATCCCTCTTCAAATCCAAAGGTTCATTTTTGAATCTCTCTCAGCTCCAATGCTTCATAAGGAATAATATTTACCAAGCCAAGGAATCGAAAGGGAGACATGGTTACATTGACATGTATGTGTACTCCTTCCTTACTCTCTTTCTTTTTAAGCATTTTAATTATTTATAATTTTAGATTATATGAACTAATTTTTACTATAAAATGCTCTTGTTTATAGGTCATACTGCCAAAAAAAACACTCAAAGTGGATTCAAGTAAAGGCAAGGTGTGTTATGCACACCTAGAAACACATTTCTTTCTTTTAACCTAGTAATTTAATATTTATGCATTACTAGATTAGGCAAAGAATGTAGATATTAAAATCTAATTTATATATAATATTAGTCTTTTATACTTGAAAAATATCTATAAATGCTCTACCCTTCAGTTTTATAACTACTTATTATTGAAAGACTCACATTTGCCATCTCACTGTGCATAACAATGATATCTTATGGTCCAACCCTATCATTTCTAATAAACAAGATCTCTTGAATTCTACATAAGGATTAAAACCTAATATATATCCTTCATTTTTATTTTCTTATCATTGATAACTTCATACCCTATTGAATAATTTTGTCCCACACAAGGACACTTGCATCGATGCAAGTGTCTAGATTACTATCAAGAGTCCAGTCCTCAAAAGTCATCTAATTTAAAAATATTTAGAATCCTAAGGGTTAACCCATTTATTTTATTTAATCATTCCATGATATATTTTCAAAATGTGTGGTATAAATAAAAATCTAATACTACTCATTATTCATCTAAAAAATATCAATAAATCACTTATTCAAACTCACTCAATTGATTTCACGGCTGAGTTCTACTTCACTATTCTTCCCTATTTTTATATTAGTCATAGGATTAAACATATTATAGGTTTGAAATAATCAAATAACAATCTGTGAGTATTATTTTCCAAGTTTTAAGCTAGATAATTGCATTCATTTGCATATAGTATATTTCACCTTTGTGAACACACAAGCCAACACCTAGGGGAGGATTACATATGTCTGAGGCCCTATTTTGGATTATTTGTTATATAGAAAATTATCATTGATAGAGGAATCCTTTAGGTCAGCTCAACCTTGTGATCCCGCTAATCCATTTTTGATAAGGTACAAAGACTTAAGGTGAAAAGATAGGGTTTTATCCACATACAATCATCGACAACCTGTGTATGTAGATAAAAGACATCAACAAAAAGGTTAAAAAAATTAATAAGGATCCAAGTGTTCATTTTATAATATAGTGAATAGTACATATAGGACAGTTACATCGAGATCAGGACAAAAGAGTCTATGCAAGTGTCCCAAGGTTGATGCAAGTATCTAGACCTCGAGAAACAATATTTACAGAATCTGATGACTATATCCTAATATTTTCATTGTTCATTTCCATATCTTTACTTTTCATATCTACATTTACATTTCAAGATAAGCTAATTATTGTTTCTTCTTCATGTTTATAGAATAAAATAATGATTTTATATGTACTTTATTTATTTAACATAACTTAGCATTTTAATTCAAAATATTTATTTATCTAAGTTTTCAATTAACTGACATATTGTTGAATAGTTTAATTCATCTTTCAGTGTATGATAAATTCAATCCCATTAACCCTACATAATATTAAAAAAGGTTAAATAGAAACTATGATATGTGAATATATTTACAAATTTTTCATGATATATTGTTCCAATATTTATCTTATCATCTTCAATCATTAATAATAAATGTTCATCTTTAAGAAATAAGATATTGAATAAGTTATGTGAATAATATAATATTAACTATGCATTATAAACTATGTATAACCGACAAGATAATGGCCAAGATGAATCATCCAATGTGATTATTGTTAATATTTTATAAATTATAATAAACATGAATAATGATTATTGGCATAATCATTTAATACATTATGTCTTTTAGGCATATACAAACATTGTAAGAACATTTATGAGGTCAACATCCTATTCACTAGTTTATGTAGAAGAGGCACTATTCTTTTTTAACTTGAGATTCCCTCATATGGAGTGTCAGCTACAAAAATTGTTGATGATGGTAGTAATAGATAAAAATATGGCTCTAGTTAGAAATTTTGGATGAAATACAAGTACAAGCTATTGATAACATCAAATTTATTCAAATCCCCTTGAGGATAATAATATAAGATTATATCATGAAAATTTAATGTGGAAGATAAATAATTATAATAAAATTAAAAAACTATCAATATCGTTAAAAAGTCTAAAGGAAAATTTAAACTTAATTTGTTTTTCCTCTTTATTATAATATAAAAATTTGAATTAGGGACATACCACCTTAACACATAGAAGGTAAGTCTTTAAAGAATGTCATTAACATTAAATGCATTTTTTATGATTCTATGTTTGAACCTCATCTCTCTTTTTTTTTAATATTTTCCTCTTTTTTATGATTATACTCTTTTATGATTGATCATTTATTTGCTTCGATTTTCTTCATTTTTTTAACCTTATCTTTTATATTTAGCTTTAGTTGTTACATTTTGTTTCTTAATTATTTATTATCTTTATTCTTACGATTTATTTATTTTTCCTAATGAAATTATCCTTTTTGTCCATGCACTTTTTAATTTGCTCAATTTAATATATTTTTGGTATTGTGTTAACCCATCGTAGATTCTTTATTTTCGATAATTCATAAAATATAGAAGTTTTCATGTTCTTACCTAGATTTTCATGATTCCCATAAATTAATGATTGTCATTGTTTTATTTTATGTTATTGGTTAGACATTAATTATATATTATCTTTCTATGGGGATCTTTATTTGATTAAATTTTTTTACCTTTTTTTAAGAGGATAATTTTATTTCTCTAATTCCATAACTCATATCTAGTCTATGTGGGACATATTAATTTTTGATTATATGATTTATATTTTTCCTATTCGGATAAAATTTAATTGTGTTTATATTAATTAGCATATTTATTTTAGATAAATTTATGTAAAAAATATTGAGAGGTATCATTCTCGAAGCACCTATTTTATATTGGATTTATGACATAAGTGGAATAAACACCTCGATAAATATATCTCTTAACATTTTTATATAGATTTATCTAAGATACGTATGTTAATAGTAGCTATGCATTTTGCATATTTATTTAATATATACTATGAAATCTTTCATAAAACTTGAAATGTATAATATACATGACATTAAATCATACAGAATTGGTATACACATGACATTAAATCAACCAAAACTTTAATATACATAATCTACAATTCTAAATCTAAATATTTATTTAATATTCATCAAAATATACGGTACACATCACATAAAATGTCAAATAATGAATAAGTACACATCATATAAAATGTCAAATAATAAATAAGTACATGATTTTTTTTCATAATTACATGAAATTATTTTTCTTCTAAGAGTTTCAATCTCTCTTCCTCAACTTTTCCTTTGAAAAATTGTTTTCTATTTTTTTGCTTTTCATAATGGTCATATGCAAATGGAGGTAATATTCTTAGTCTTGTGAAGGACTATACACGGGATATAGCCACAAATGTTAATATTGTTCTTTCTCTTTGACCTATATCAATTGTGGCTTTTGAAAGGGTTAGACCTTGTGATTTTTATAGTGTTAATGCCCAAGCCAACCGTAAGGGTAGTTGGATTGTGCGTCCCCTTTGTATTAATGTAATTGGAATTGTATATGGTGTTTCATCTTAAAATGGTATTTTTGAATAACTATCAAACTCAACCATAATATATGTTGGTGGTTCTAGTGGGGCACTCCTAGGGTTGTAGATTATACTTGGGATATATCCTAGAGCTCCATTTAAGAGCCCTACTTTTATTTAAAGATTGGAAGTTAACATGACTCTTGCATCGATAACAATTAGTAACTCCACATCAAATTCATCATTTGGACCTTCTAATGGTGCATTGGCACTTCCTTGTTTGATTGCTATGCTACGTTCAACCAATCTTTCCAATAAATATAATTTTATTTTATTATAGTTACACACATTATCATTTGTGAAAAATAAATGAATACAATTATCAAACTCTTCATTGATGGCTCTAAATAAGATAAATTCCCATTGTGATTAATGACATGGAACTATAAATAAAAAATATATGACAATATTGTTTCATAATCGAAGGCAGTTGCACTTGCGTTATGACTTGCGATTGATAGTGATTACTTCCGTCAATACAAATGAACTTTCTTCGCTCTCTTTGAGCAGCCCCACAGTTTTTATTGATTTAATATTTCTGAAATTTTTAAAATTATTACAAAAGCTTGCTGGCCTCATGATTTAACAGAATATTTCAATACATAGTGGTTGCAGAGCGAGCTCAGAAAATCTGGCATAGAATCAATGCTTGACCTCATGCTTGGCATCTGATAGCATTTTCTATCAATGGCAAGCTCTAAATAAGTGAACCAAAAAATATTTTTCGTAGCTTTTCCATAAATGTCTTTATAATAATTGTTGAAGCCTTAAATCCATCCAAATGTAAAAATTTCAAGTTCAGAAACTTCACTCCATTAAATTCAATTTGCTTAGCGCTCAGCCAAAATATAATTGTAAATATTAATAAATAAACAGTAAAATTTTTTGAAAAATATATTTTTTTTTAAAACAATGTAAACATTTTTTTAAAATATATTTTTTAAAAAAAATTATAATCAATATTTATTTGCATATCAAATCATAAAATATGATCATTAAAAATAATATAAATTAATATTTGTCACTTTTCTTTGACATCTCTTTTCTTTAATATATGTAAACTATAAAAACCATAAATCTCAAACTTTTTATTTTATATATTATTAATTATAATGTTTATTAATAATAATTAGTCTAATATATAACTTGTGGATTTATATATTATAATTATGATATATTAGTTATTATATTAGTTATTACTTATATATATATAAAATTAATGATATATAAAATTAATATTTAATATTAAATTAAATATATAATATTAATTCAATAATATTATTATAATATTTAATAATTATACAATATAGTATATTTTATATTGTATTATATTTAGTATTATATATTATACGGTTCATATCATACACCAAATTTAGATTTAGAGTTTGGATTTATATGACTTATAGTTATGGCAAAGAGATTTGCAGTATGTAGGGTGGAGGCTTATTTCATTCAATATTTTTATTGTCAAGGAGAAATGAGGATGTCATGAGAGTTGATTTGATTGTGGCAGGGCTCCACTTCCGTTATGCATCTCGAATTAACATTATAATGTTGTTAATATGGAGGCCAGATATTGAGGTCCCATAGTCTATCTTATAAGTTTCAATCATATATGTTGTTAATATATTGACACCTAGAATAATTACATCAAGGTTAAGAACATACAAATATGCTATACGCATACCCTTAGAAGAAAGGGCAAGGCCATACAAAGTATTAATAAATATTAATAATATTTTTTTTGTGAAATCTTATTTTCAAATAACTGTAAATTATTTGTTTATTTTTGTTTGTAATTTTATTCATGTTGAGTCATGAGAAAATTGAAATTACTAAAATATGAAGCTTCTAAGCTTTATTTTTTACATTTAGATGGATTTAAGGATTCTAGTCATTATCAAGATATTTATATATAAACTACAATAGATACTTTTTTGGTCACTTATTTCGAGTACACCATCAATAGACAATGTTAGAAAATGGTATGCATGAGGCTAGGCATTGATTATTCACCATATTTTACTAGTTGGCTCTACCATAATGGGAAACATATATATTTTTTCTCATACACTAGAGGGCATATATTGCATACCAAATCTAAATTTTGAAAAACTATTTAGATTTACATGACCTACACCCATATCAAAGGGGTCTACAACATTAATGATGGTCACATATTTGATTGGCTATTTTCTATTATCAAGGATAGACTAGGATGTCATGAGATCTAATTTGATTGTGGTAGGACTCCACATCTAAGGTGTGGCTCAAATAAATGTTGTAATGTCATTGATGCAGGGACAAGAAATTGAGGTTCCAAAGTACCTATTTTTTATGAGCATTGTCATTGATGTCAAAGAGAGCATGATTCACAATGCATTAATGACAAAGTAATTAGATTGATAGCTTCAAGAATGCATGGCATATGTGCAGATCAGTAAGGATAAAGAAGAGGTTGTAAGGAATCTATAGATGTCTTGATGAAGTTCTGGTGTGTCATGTGATCTTTTCAAATGAGAAACAAGCATCTTTTAGATTAAGAGAAGCTAGACCGTCACTACACATCATGTAAATATGTACAATCTAACAAGTTTGTGCACGTATTATAGGTACTCAAAAAGTCAATAGTGGGAAAATGTTTTCATGGTGATGTCTATAGTGCCAAGAAGGTACCCTAAATATTTGGATTCCTGAAGTGTTTTCTAGCTCGATATATAAATATTCTAAGTCACTCTAGCAAACAATGATGGGCCAGAGACCATAAAATTTATCCAAATTGAAATCTGAGGTCAAGTAGTAAGTAGATCTAATGATGCATGTTAAATCATAGATATTGATCCAATTATGTGCATATAAGTCAATATGTCAAAGAATAAATAGGATAGTAACATGCGTCACATTCATGGTACTTGGACAGAAGATCAACAGTTAGTGTATGATCATACAATCATAAGATCAATAGAGTAAGTTGAGTCAAAGATTCAATGTGTGTAGAAGGCATGCAGGACTACCAACTGGCATAATTATGGGAGTTAAAATCAAAGATCAATGGTGAGCATTAAAAGGTAAAGACCAAGCTAATCTACAGAGATCGATGGTGCATATTTTGTCAACATTGCCAGGGTGCATGAGATGAGGTTAACATGTGCAATGTTTAATTGCTACTCAATGACTATTGAAATTTGAATATTTGAATTTGTGAGGGGGAACTAGTCTACAATTTTTGAGCTATAAATTTTGATATATGTATATTTTGATCATGGTGTAAAAGGAAAATTTATATAGGAATTGAAGGTGCATCTATGAAATCTAGTTAGAACGTTTGAAAGTCTGTATAGTCAAAGTTATTAATCTTCAAAGTTGATTATGTGTTTGACCATGGTTTGCAAGTGATTTGAGAATCATATTTGAGTTGTTATTGATAGTGTCCTTATGTTTCAAGATTAAATAAATATTGGAGAGTGTTTTAGAATCTATGAATACTATCTATGTGGATTTTAGAGGTTTGATAAATCCATCTTCAGTGTGAACAAAGGCTTGGAAGTTAAGTGTGGTTATTGAATACACTAGCAGTTTGAGTGACCATGTTGTAAAAGTAAGTTGAAGGTGTTCTAAGAATAATTGAAGAATTAAATGAGCATGAAATTTTTTTATAAGTCTCTAAGGCTTATGATCTAGGCAACAATTCAGATGACAATTCGGGTGTGGGTCCACCCCAATTGATGATGGAACTTCTGAGAGCCATAACTTTTGCACCGTAGCTCCAATTGACTCACCGTTTGACCCGTTGGAAATATAATAATGAGGGGAACATTGTGAGATGTAATTTAGATTTGATATATGAATTTTCACTCCATAAAACCCAATGAAAGTGTCTCAAATTTTAATTTTAGTAGTGCAGTCTAAAAATAGTAATTCCTCGAATTCTGTATTATTGTAAATCATGGAACTCAAACCAATTCATCTCCCTAAATATTGGTGACATTATACATCCTCCCCACACCTTAAAAACATGTATAAATGAAGATGTAACCTGAAATGGAAATCAGACATCTCTTCTCAAAGATAAGCATATGTTTGGGTCTGCAAATTTGATTAATAAAACATCTCTTCTCAGAGATAGCATTGTTTGAATTGTTTTTTTCTTATTTCTTGAATTATCTTTCAACCAAAGCTTTTGATTTTTGGATCAGCTTATGAGAAGGAATTTTTCGTCATAGTTTTCCCTTGATCATTTATGGAGAGTCAAAATAGTATAACTATATTTTGACTGTGTGTGTTCAATCTAAGTGGTCATTTTGAGTGAGTTGATTTGAGTGCTTAAATTCTATGTTGAAGTGTCTAAATCACATGGTGGTGTATCAAAGGTCTTGAAGGATTTTCCCTTATGATTTAATCATATGGTCATGTCAAATATTTGAGTGTTTCCTTCATATGTTTGAGACTATGTTCTCTGTGTATGAAGACCTAAAGAGCAAGGATACCTATTTGGTAGGTTTGAGTGTTGAGTTGGTGTTCCAAGTGTCATAGACCCATGATAGCGTTAGAAAGGGGATATTATAAATATGTTTTATTTGTTAGAATCATTGGTAAAGGATAAAGGTGTTATAAGTAGTCTCACATGTAGCATGTGAGTATGAAAGCCCAATTCTTTTAGGTCTCACCAAGACCTAATGGTGGTTTGGGGATAATGAGGTAATGGCCAACATATGAGAATGGATTTGAGATATGTCTTAGCATGATATAAGTCTTAAGGGTTAAGTTAAGTCTTATGGCAGACTACGAAGATAATATTCATGAAGACTATATAAAGAGTGAAAGTAAAGGTGATGGTTTCTAAACTTGTGAGAATTAAGTTGAGCAATTGTGCAAGAAAGGATTCATGTGAAGGAGAGAACCTTTGAATTAGAAGTTATATTTCATTAAGGACCAAAAAAGAGTGAAAGTTATTAGTCATATTTATCTAATTAAGTTGATGTAAGAGAACACATAGCTAATTAGACCTAATGAGCCTAAAAGAGACAGTTTGAGAAAGTTAGCCTTAGAGGGAGATTGAGAGAGATTAGAGGTGAAGATTTAAAATAGAGGTGATCATCATCATTTGAATATTATAAATAGGTGTTCAAGGTTATTTTAGTTTAAAGTTAGTTGAGTGGGTGTTTGGTTGCCTAGGGGGTTGTAGCCTCCTTACTAGTTAGAGCTAGCTAAAGGTCAAGTGGGTGATTGACTAAATTAAGAGGTGGGTGCTCCTTAATTAGTTAGTGTTAGTCTAAATTTTGGATCTTGTTTTATAAGAATATAGTATTTTTTACAGGGTTTAGTGGGTTTTATCCCCTAAGAGGGTTTCCCACATATGTGTTGTGTTCATGTGATGTATGCTTTGGATGTATATGCTTTCATGTATATATTACTTGATCAATTTGATATATTCTAAATGTTTAAAATTGGGAATTGAATTGGATTATCTAATATCATTGATTCACCCCCTAATGATTATACCTCTAATAATTGGTATTAGATTAGGATCTTCATTACAAGTTTAACCACTTAAAGGTGATCCAAGGTAAAATATGGCTAAGAAATCAAAGAAAGAGAATCAAGATTTGAAGGATAAATTGGAGGATACTTATGCATGTCTAAAATCAAGTGAAGAAAATTGAAACCATCTCAAGGCACTATTTGAGAATTATAGTGGTAAGATGAGTGACTTTGATCAATAAAGAGCTCAGAATAAGATCATGGCCTCAAACTTTAAAGCTATTATAGATGAGTGCATCAGACTCAATAATTATCTATAATCCTTGAAGGCAAGCTCAAGATCAAAAGATGATAAATAAAAGATCATCATGTTTGATGAATAAAGTTTCTATGATAACAAGAAAGAATAAGTTGATCTAGAAGCTAAGCTCATGAGTGTACTTGGTGAACTGAAGGAGAAAAAGAAGAGGAATTATAAAATGAAAAATATGATCAAAGGTCTTGAAGTACAATTAAAATCTCTTGAGGGGAGTTTTTCAATCAAATCCATGAGAGAGGATAAGGAAACCATCAAAAATCTCAAAACTCAATTAGAAGAGACGAATGCCATGTTGAGTTCAAAGCAAGGTGAGAATGATGAGTTGAAATCGAATATTATTCCTATAAATATTATTGAAGAGAAAGAATGAATATTGAAGGATGACGTGACTAAATAAGATAAGAGGGATAAGAAGATTATCCATATTCTCAAAATTCAGTTAGAGGCTACAAGTTCAAGTATGAGAGCTAAAGAGGATGAGAGCATTCAATTAAAGACCAAGCTAGATTCGTTGAAGGATGAGCATGAGAAATTTATTATAAAGGTAAACAATATTGAGAAAGAGCAAGAGAGGTCAACTCAAGACATGAAGGATACAAGAACCAAGATCAACAAGAAAAGATCCATCAAGTAGCCAAGTGACATGAAGTATGAAAGATATTTTAATAGTCTTTGTTATGCTTGTCATAGGTTTGGTCATAAGGTAAGAAATTGTAGAAGGAAGATCAATTGGTCATCTAGAGGTATGGATAATGTAGTCTACTATAATTTTCATGACATGGGACATATTGCCTGATTCTACCCCAGAATTCATGGGAAAAGACTAACCCAGGTATGGAGACCTACAACAGTAAATCTTGAGCATAATGAGCCTAAGAGACAATATGGTATGTTTGTTGAGATAGAAGATAAAAATGAAGATCATAATATTCATTTCATCAAAAGGTATGAATTACGTTATATTTTTTTATTATCATCAGTTGGTCATTATTGACGCTAGGATTTAGACCCTTGAGAAGATGCTCAGTTTTTTTCATTCAAGCAACACAATGGAAACATCTCTCTTGATGTGGGTGACAATTTTTTTGAGATGAATCTCTAGATTAGGGGATAGCTCCCCTTGACATACCACTTGACTACTACTTTTACTACTACTAACTTTTAGGGTGAAAAGGGATTGAGAAAAACTGAAGCAAACCTAAATTAATGGAGGTGATACACCAAAATAGATGATGGCTTCCAACCACATGTATATGACACTTATGACCAAAATAATGACTAACATACACTTTCATAGTCTTTATCTTATTGCATCAATATTACACTATGAGGTCATGAAATATTGTCTTATGCTAGGAGAACTAGATAGGAAGCCTTGAATGGTACTAATGAAAAGACAAACTCACTAAGACATGGACATATCTTAGAACACTTCACGTTTCCTACAAAAAAATAGAAAATAGGTGAAAGAATGAGGTACAATGCTAAGGAATCCATAACATCACTAAGAAAATTCAATAATCAAGTAGAGCACACTATGAATAGTCATGGAAGAGGTAAAAATTTAGTCATTTTATTGATCGAAAAGGTATACAAATGAGCAAAGTTTTGCCATACATTGGTGGAGCCTTAAAATTGAGCCAAGAACAACCATATATGTAGCCTTTTAGAGGCAGATCAAGCAAAGGGAGTTCATGAGTCACATGGACATGTGTCAATCTGAGAAAAGAAATAGTTACATTACATTCTGTAAGAAGCTTCTGATGGTTATACCAATAGAATGAAGATATCTTGAATTGTCTTTTGCGATAGATAGGTCTATTGGTTATAAATTCATTTGGATGCTAGTTTTACCTTATTGTCTTATCGATCTATGAAATGGCATAACAACTCGAACTATCAATTGCCTATTTTTGCTTGTTGTGCATAGCTGTTTAGGATCTCACCATTTATGTTCTTTATCTTTACCTTCTGGTTCCAACACTTTATTTTAAACTCCAACAATTATTTTCATAGTTTGAAGTTAATGTCTTATGGGCTTCCACTCTTTTGTTTGAATCCAATGGCTAATTTTTGCATTCTAAACTTGACGTTCTATGGGCCGTCACCTTAGGTATTTTCTTTGGACTTTTTATCTTCAACATTTTTTCAAACTTTTTGTTTGCAACCACTTTTCTTGAAATAATTCATTTAGGCCTTTTTTTTCCTTATTTTCTTTTGGCTTTGTTGATTGGTCCATTTCCTTCATAATCTTCCTCTCATACCATTTATTTAAATAAAACGTCTAAAGGAATTCGGTCTTTTAGGCCCCTCATAAAATTCCTTCAAATAAAAAGTCTAAAGGAATTATTTCATTTACAAATTGCCCTTCAGTATTTTTTGAGAAGAACCCTTCAACTTCTCAGAATGGTCTCTTTCTCTTCAGTCGTCATGTGGATACCCTTTGAAAAAATCAACATACCCTTCAGGATTTTGAAATGGTCCTTTGATTTTTTGGAATAGGTCCTTCGAAAAGTTGTAATGGTCCACCTTTTCTCTGAAACAATCCGTCAAAATTTTTGTAAAGTACCTTTTGGAAATGGAAGTGACCTTTCAGAGGAATTATTTAGACCTTCAAAAAATTTGTTTTGAACAAAATGTCTGAAACAATTCTTTCCTTTTGTTTTTCTACTAATTGCCCTTCGAAAAGGCAAGTGTCCACTTTCAGGATAAAAGAAATGATCCTTTAAATAAATCAAGTGACCCTTCAAAATAATGTAAGTGTCCTTCAGAAAACTTATAATTATCCTTCAAACTTTTGGAAATGGTTGACTTAGCCTCAAAGATACCCTTCAAAAAAATGCAAAGGTCATTTTTAGCTTAAAAGAGTCCTTCAAAAAGTTGTCACCAAACCTTCGGGAAAAATAATTTAGACAAAAATTTTGAAAAAAATCACCTAAGTAAAAGGCTTCAGACAAAAAGTCTAAAATAATTTGATAAGGACTTTAAAACAAAAGCCTTAAAGTAATATACTTAGCTAAGGACCAAAAAAAAACCTTTTGAAATAATTCATTGGTGAGGACTTAGACAAAATACTAAAGAACAAAGATATGAAAAGGAAAACACTTGGATTTTTACATGTAATATACTTCAGCTTTGTATAAGAACATTTTTTGCATACTGGACATGAAATCTACATACTGGGCATGAACAAAGGTATACACTTTTTATAAATAGGGATGCCCAATTTTGACCTAAAAGGCCAAAATTTGGTCAATAAATTGGTGACTCACAGGGGTAGTATGCCTACTATATTGACTAGTCTGGTAGCCTAATATAATCCATTGGGCATGGAGTCAATTATAGACTAAAATAAACTAGAAACCTTGACCATGATTCGGAACTTGATCAATAAGATAACCATTGATTACCTCCAACACACAAAGGAAAAAGGCACACAACAAAGACCAAAGAAAACACACATGTGCTACATAGCACTTAATAAAAGACAAGACACAACAAAAAGGAAACTAATTATGTACAGCTAATCAAATATGTTCTTTCCCCTCCTGGATCAGAAGGAAAACTTCATAGGTCTCTTCCATGGCAAGAAACTTCATGATGCCAAATAGGTATTTGGTTGAAGTAGGAGCTTGGTGACTCATATTTCTTTCTTTCCACCTTGATTAAAATGTACCTAAGTGAATTAGATTCAAATATGTCTCTAACATCCATTTACTCATCTTGTTCTTTGAAACATGTCTCATGTTGTTCCTCCATGCTAGTGTAGTCTATCAATGGATCAATCGCTACTAATTCATCATCATGGGGTTCATTTGTCACGTGGCCCTCTTGGTATGCATCATGGTCCAACTCATTATTTTTTATCTCTTTGAGGATCTTGTCAAACTAATCTCTTGCTTCATCATGGCTTTCTTGAAGAAGGGTGGCTAGTGTGAAGTTTGAGATGAAACAAAAAAATTCTATATCATTCTAAAAATCATCATTTTCTTGCTCAAGAATTTCTTCTTCAAAGCCCCTATCAAAATAATCAAACATCTCTCCTTATTTCTCAAAAATAAAAGTCTCTATTTGCTCAAAAACATGGATCTCCATCTACTCAATAACATGCTCTTGAGGACTACTATTCTCTTTTTTATTACCCCATGATTCCACTATTTCATTCCAACTCATGATCTTAGGATTGGAGCTCTCTTCTTGAGGATAAGCAACAAATTCATCTTTCTCAAGGTCTTGATCTGGTTCATGATAGACATTTATCCAACTTGGAATCTTGACATCATGTTGAAGGACTTGAGGAAGTTTAGGGGGAATGGGAAGAGTTTGCACATGCATAGGAAAAGTTGCTTGAGGATAGACCTGTTGTTTTCCAACAAAAGTGGGATGATTTTCTTCAAATGAGGGCTCCTAATCTAAGGAATTGAAAACATAAATTTCCATAGAATATCATTCTAAAGTCCTTTGGTGTTAGATTTCTAGGTGCAAAGGATTAACAACAAGAATAGTTAATACATTATATGGATTTGAATGTTGACTCATTTTATTTTGGTGAGCAAGTGATATTTGATAAAAAGGATTTGGTGTATAGGGAGAGGGTTTCTATTGTATATTTTAATGATTTAAAATTTCACTTGTTCTAACACCAACAATGGGAAGTTTCAAGATGTGGGACTTGCGACTTGAAACAACCTCCAGATTTTTGAGAAGTTAGTTCTTCTTTATATCAAGTGTATACTGGGAAAAGGGACAGGAATTTTAACAGAAACACAAATGCAAGAAAGAAAATCTAACTATGGTGATGCACCTGCATGTAATTCAACCTTAATCCTGAGCACAGTGAGACTATATGTAAGATTCATTTACATTTAAGAGCAAACAAGTGCATGATCAATGTAAAAGATGGAAACAATAGAAACAGAGGCTCACAGCATAGACTACTTTTGTAGTCATATAGAAAATGTCAACAAAGGCATAGGGTTCAATATTCTTATTTGAATTTTCCAGTCACATAAGAGGCACATAAACATGCACAGTTATATAAACATTTCAACTCTAAAAAATGAGACAAAGGCAAATGACATTCCTAATCACAGCTCTAGAAATTCTAAACTCTTGACAACACAGCCTAGACTACTTTTGCAATGACACAAAAAAATATCAACAAAGGCATAGGATTCAATCTTCTCATTAATTCTCTAGTCACATAAGAGGTACAAAAACATGCATAGTTACATAAACCTTCCAACTTAAGAAGATAGAACAAAAGCAAATGATATTCCTAGTCACAGCTCTAGAAAGTCTAAACTCTTAACAATAATTCTCTCCTAAAATTCTCTCCGGTATCCTCCCTCCATTTGGTGATCTCTGCACCCTTATTTATAGCCTTGGATTCACTCTGGATTGTCTGCTTGTTCCCAATCTAATGGCCCGACTGAAATCTAACTAAACTAGAAGTGTCTAACAGAACATATTTTATAGATTCTAAAATGCTTTGTCTTCTGGCAATTCATTGGCTAAAATAGATTGCAGGACACTACCTTCTCTTAATGCTAGATAAAACTTAGCCAATTCCTTGAAAAACTTCTTATTACTTTAGGAGACACCAGAGGATGACACTTGGCAGTTTCTACAGCACTTATCGAAGACACGTGACATTTTCCACATAACTTATACTCCTTTTGTGTCTTTGCTTATGAGCATTCTACCTTTGACACCTGTCGCAATCCACTTCCTTGAAACCATAACAATTTAATAGAAATAACACCCACATCATTTCTCACTCAAGTAACTTTAAAAGGGGCACAGGGATAGGTGGCAATTTTTGTTGCTTCATTGAAGGACACATGGCAATCTCTACTTTACTTATCTGGGGTTACGTGGTGGTGTTTGCTACTTTTACCTATCCTTTTAGAAACTTGTGGAAGGTGACACATGGCAGTCTCTACTTTACTCTATTTATACCATAGAAAAAATCAAGTCTCATTTCATATTTACACAGATAGCAACCCCTGGCAGCTTCCACTTGCTTCAAAAACAACACTTAAGACCCACCACAATCTTTGTTATATCAGTGAAGCAAAATGAAGATAATTCAGATCTTGACACGTGGTGGCTTTCACTCTCTTCTATTGGGATATGTGGCATCTTCTGTTGCTTTTAGAAAATCAAAATTAAGACCTTCCATGATTGCCACTTGGCACTTTCCACTTAATCCTGATACTTAACTTTTGAAACCTTCCATTAAAAAGAGATTTGGAACATGGATGCTGATATGAAATCCAGATGCTGACACTTGTCATGCTCTATTGAGTTGCCATGAGGTATGTGGAAATCTTTGCTACTTTACCAAAATTATGAAAAATGCCTCGGATGATGACACTTGGTAGCTTCCACTTGACTTCGACATTTAGAAAAAAAGGAATCAAAAGGAAAAATAGGGCATGCGCTCTGTTTCAAAACTTCACTATCTCAGATCAAAGTATGCAGGAAAAAAAATTGTAGCACATAATTTAAAAAAGAATGAAATTTAGAGTAAATTTTTACTCTACATTTATTGGTGACCCCAAGGACTTTTGAGCCTGCTCAAAAAGAAAAACCACAACTCCCACTAGATCAAAATTTCAAAATTATAGCTTCAGCAATGTTGTTTGGTAGGTGGACCACTCCTCATCAGATGATTCTTTCTTATTCTGCAATTCATTGAAGGCTAAATCAAGGTTAATAATATCCTTGTGTGAAAAGTTTTGCAAAATTCTAACTGTAGCCTTCAACTTGAATTCTAGTTGGGAAACAAGAATCAAGACAACTTCTATTTTAGGGACTGATGAGTCATCCCTTAGATCCTAAAAAATTGTCTGATCATTTTATTTAGCCAATAGTAGAGGTTTAATTTCATCTACCATCAACATGGTGTTGTTATCAAGAAATGGAGAAGGAAGACCTAATTGCACTAGATCTTCAATGTGTTGTTTCATTTCACTGATTCCTTTTTTCATGACATCTAGGAACTCTCTACAACTAATGGCTGTGAAATTGCAACTAAGAACCTCATTCACTCACTTAGTAGCAACCATTCTATCATTGATTCGTTCTGCTAACAAAGTTACATCTGTTGCATCATAAAACTTTGGTAGCAATGTTTCAGAGTCCATTACTCTACCAAAAACTATAGCCAGAGTGTTTGCAACTAAATTCTCCACATTTTTGCACAATTTTTGTGCATTTAGCAGGAAGGTGAGAGAAGGCCTGAGCTGAGCTGAATAATCTCTAAAGAGATTCTCTTCCACATTGATTCATATAGCTCCTTCAGTAGACTTAACAATCTGACATTCCTTGGCCTATTGGCCAACTCCAGTGTCAATTGTGTTACTCTCTATTGCTCAGCTTGAAATTGGGCTTGTATAGACGTAGTATTATTCTATTCACTTAGTAGCTTTTATTGTAATTGGGTAACCTATAGCAGTTGTTCCTCAAATTTTTCTTGCAATGTTGCTTTTTCTTGCCTTAGGATTGTCACCGCATCCTTTACCTGTGTGAGCCCTGCTTTTAAAGAATCATTTTGGGCCTAAATTGCCTGGTGAGTCTGAAGAGAAATAGTATCTTGAAATTGTTTATTCAAATTCTCTATTTCATTATCTTTTCTATTGATCTCTGAGGTTAAACTATTATAGTTTGCCTTTTCCTTGGCTAGATCAGTTTTCATCTTCTGTAGCCTCCTTCATGTCTTCAAGTAATCTTCAACAACTACAGAAGTGGATTCAGTTAGTAGCTCAATTTTGTCTTGTGGCCTAAAGAGGGACATGTTCATGGCCACTGCATATGCTCAGTTGGCTTTATTACATTTAGTGACAAATGAGTCACCATCAATTGCTATTGAATGGGGTCAAATTATGACTATAGATGGGGAGTATCCAAGGCTTTATTTTCCTTGATATTATTTTTCTCTCTTCAGGCTTCCCTTGCCTTCCTATCAGCATCTACTAGGTCTGGAAGGTAGAAGGAGAGGCAATGTGCCCACCCGTAAAAGGATGTCCCTTTGGTAAACCATATTGAATAGCTAATTGTTGGCTATGGGCAATCTGAGGGGGAAGTTTCTTGGGGATAAAGGGGGAGAAATAAGGTAATGTTAAAGCCTGAGGTGGCATAGATGGGGTTAAGTGAGAAATGGGAATGGCAGAAGTGGCAGGGGATGTCATCTAGCTAGATGAAATCATCTGCCAATAAGAGAAGAAATAGGCTGAGAAGGAGAAGGAGGAATAATACTTACCTGAGGATAAATTATAGTACTCTATAATTGGTGATGTGGGGTGTCCATCTCCTCTTTTGAATCAAATTGAAACTACACCCTCTTTCACTTCTTGGGTGTCTCTTCTTTTGGCTGCATTTCTTTTCCTTTCAATGATGCTTGTGGAGAACTGAGAATATCTATAACCAATGCCAATGGGGAAGCTTGTGGTGGTGAAGGCACCACAATCTTTTGCTTTTCCATGACACTAAGAGATTGGGGCCAAATTGATATAATTACTACAGCTACAGTTTGCTCTAAAGCTTGTGACTCTTGGCTTGACCTAGCCCTAGCTTCCTACTCTACACCTAGTGTCAACAAATTACTCGTCTCTGGGCTAGATACAAGGGAGAGATGACACTCATCTCATAGTTCTTCCCATCTCTCATCTATGTCTATGTTATCAAAATAATGGGTTGTTTGACAAATTTCTTGCCTATATTTCCAATAGGCCTCTATTTTCTTAGCATCCCAATCTTTATTCTTTAGTGTCCTTCTTAAGCCAGAAGTCATTTTGACTTTAGGATCATAATCCCTCTGTTTAACATAGAATGTTTCCCAGGGTCTGTTTTGTGTAAGGGGCAAGTCTGTTAACTCAACATAAAATCCAGGAGCATCTTCTCTAAGAATTTTATTGGTTTCCCAAAAACGGCAGCCTTCATGTGCAATTCTAGTTGCAACCTTGTTAGTCCTTATCTAGGAAGCTATGAAACCATTTGGGTCATAAACCCATTTGTCTTTTATTAAAAGGAAACCCAAAAAGGCTAGCTTTCTGAGCAACACAACTTCAGCATCTCTGGTTTCCAAAACCATACTAGTTGTCATCCATGGGAGGTCATAAATTTTTCTTTTCCTCTTCCTAAAGCCATATTCATTTTCGACTATAGATACCTACTTGGTGACCTCTAAGAATGCTAACCTAAGAGTCAAAATCTTAGGTATCAACATTGGTTCCCCACAAAAACCATGGACTCTTATAATTGTATGGTGAGACCCAAAATAGAAATCACAAGGAATTGGGCAACTGGACAGAAGGTTTGAAACACTTGAAAACAATCTGTTCATGACTGGTTCGGGTTGAGGTGATAAAAAGTAGGGGTAACAAATAATTCCTAGAATTCATATGGGTCACTAGTCTTTGACAAAATATGTGTCCATGCAGACATAGGAATGGTCCTTTGGAGATCAAAACTTGGTCATACATATCAAGATACATATGTTGGGAAAAGAGGTCAGAGTTCTAAAATAGAATGAGGTGAAACAAATAAGAAGAGTACTTGAAAACCCCTTTTGATTTGAAATGGGCTAGTTGTTCCACCATTGAGAAAGCAATTTGTTCAAAAAGGTCAAGCTTATTCTCCTGAGGTTTGTCGATGGTCTTCAACCTAAAGAGGATAGCCATTTGTTTTGCATAAACTACCATATCATCTTTCATTTCAAAGATGAAAGCCATCAAAGACAGTGCATCTTGGCTAGCTTGTGCTAATTGGGCTCTTGCTACAGGGAGTGTGGGAACCATAGTGTCATCATCACCCATTTGTAATTCAGATCTCAAGAACCTCAATTGAGTGTTGATGTTTTCCCACATTCTTTGCATTTTAGCAATAGTGGGAAACATAGTTGTACTATCATGATACAGGGCTAACATATCCCTGATAGCCTACGGTGTGATTTGTATTGTAAATGGACCCTGTTGAATGGTGCATGAGGGTGCATGGAACAAGTCTACACATAATTTGACCAAGTCAGGACATGGATGTACAACTGGGACAATGAATTATGCCAGTTGTGAAGTCCATATCCTCATGGGAAATGTCTCATATTGCCCTCATGGGAAATGTCTCGTATTGCCCTACTCTGGCTCTCTGAAGAAACCTTTGATGTGCCCCTTCTCTAAGAGTTTTGCTACTTGCTCTTTGAAGGATTAGGTCCATGACTCCATCTTCATAATCTTTTATCTTCATTGGGTCACTTGCTTGACCAACTTTAGGAATTTTGGTCCGTGGATAGGTTTTCAATGGTTACGCAAGAGCTTAAGCATATGACTTACTTGCAAGAAACTTATCAATGGATTCATCCCAACTCCTTGTTGTGAAGATTGTGCCCCATCCATCTCTATATCTTTTCTCTGATAACTTGTATGAAATTTTAGAAAATAGAGACACTTTCACTGAAGCAAGTTTACTAGGCACTAAAAAATGCAAATAGCAGGATATTTTCTCGCAGATGCAGGAATGTTTGAGAATTTGTAAGCTTTAACTCTTGCTAAGAGGTGTTTATTGACCTATGAAGTCTCAAAGTGGCATTAAACTTAGATAATTGTTATCAAATCATACTCAATCTTTATGGAACAACAAGATAGACATGTTATGCAAGTGGCAGTGCAAGGTATTAGGGATTTCTAAAGATTTGGGAGACATTCAGTGTATTGGAGAATTTTGAAAATTTTGAAAATTTTGAGCTGCCGACTACGTGTTTAAAGAACACTTATTTAAAAGAAAAGTGGGAAAACAAAAATGGGAAAACAAAGTAATACAGAAAGGGCAAACTATCTAACTATATTAACCAAGTATATTTGCCTACCTCCCAGATCAAAGGGAAGATTTTTGAAGTATCCTTTATGACACAGAAACTTATGATGCCAAACAAGTGATTGAATGGTATGAAAATCTAATGACTTGCTCTTCTTGTTTGCCACCTTAATTTGCTTACATTTGAATGAATCAGAGTCAAACATGTCCCCAACATATACATACTCTTCTTGTTCTTTAAAACTTATTGAATGTTGATTCTTTATGCTATTGTGTCTCATCAAGAAATTAATGTCTGTTGGCTCTTCACCCTATGTCTATTAACATACATCATTTTTTAGCTTATCTCCTTTTGCCTCATGCTCGGGTTCCATTTCATGATCAGCCTCTTTGATTACTTCAAAAATATTGTCTTCAATTTGACCAACCTCTTGAAAGAATAATTTTGACATTTTGCAGCAATTTCACATATTTATTTGAGTCTCAATGCTGCCTTCTCCACCTAAAGCTAGCTCATAGCCTTCTTGAAGAATAGTGTAACCTACCCCAATGACTTCAAACAAGTCATTCAAAACATGATAAAAAGTATCTCTTTTTCATCAAAGATAGAGGTAAAAGCTTGTGACTTGTCCTCTGGTTCATCAAAGGGTGTACCTATGGTGATTTCTTCTTGATCTGCACTCATGAAATCTTCTTGACTAGCCATGAACTGAGTATACTCCTCTTTACTTGCTTCCTCCAAAATATTTTCTTCTTTGACAAGGGATGAATAAAAAGACTGATTGTTATACATATGCAGAAGAAGAGATAATTCTTGAGCTAGAATTGAATGATTCTCTTCTTTCCATTTGTCCATCACTTCATCTATATCAGATGTAGCTTGGTAGCTCTCTTGGAAGGGTGTAGATGGGATGTGTTCAAATGTAGGATCTTCTTCTTGATTATCACCATGAGTAAGAGAAGCCTCGACTTCTTCAAGGTTTTGAGCAAAAAATTTATCTTCTTCCCTTCTACCCCATGATTCCATTGTTTGTTTCCAACTCATGACCTTAGGTCTAGAACTTTTCTCTTGGAAAGAGTTAGCAATTTTATCTTCTTCAAGGTTTTAACCTGGCTCATGATTTTCTTTCTTCCAACTTGGAATCTTGTCATCATGCTGAAGGACCTAAGGATTGGTATAAGAGGTATCTTTTGGCATAGGCTCCTTTCTAAGGTCTGAAAGCTCTATCTCTCTTTCACTAAGCAATCTCATTTTTTCCTCTAATTCCTCAATTTACTTAGCTATATTTTCTTGAAAGAGTCTTTCATGAAGCTCATAGGAATCATCAGATAAATGGGGAGTGCATGAAGGTTGCCATAAAAAACAAGAAGATTCTTGAGGAAAGGTGGGAGAGACTTGAAAGGGACTAGCCTCATTTTGTATCTCAAACTCTTGGACAATGTCTTTCTCCTTCTTTATGCCCCATGATTCCATTGTTTGTTCCCAAGTCATGACCTTAGGTCTAGGAATTTTCTCTTGGGAAGATGGGGTTACAAGGTGAAAGGGAAGTGAGGGTTTGGATTCCAATTCCCTTGCTACCAACATAGATTGTTGTTTTTAAAGATCTACCAATTCAATATGTTTATCAAGATTGGCCTTTAACACCAAATTTACTATTTTAGAACTTTCCTTAACATGATTGGGGAAAGAACCATGACAAGCTCGACTTGGCTCCTGAGCAAGGGTTGAGTATTTCTGATATGAAACTTGTGGTAGTGGATATGCAAATTTATAGACTTGGTAAGGCTGCCTCTCATGAATACTTAGCTTCTCTTCCAAAGATGCAATTAAGCCACTCACATCCAACATCTCATATGTAAGCCTTTGCCAATTTTCTCTTTCAGTGGGAGCCCATTCACTTTTAATCATATCTATTGCATTTATTACTTGATGGATGACATGATTAGGAATTTCTTGGTCGCATCCCCTTCTATTGTCAAGCTCTAATACATATTTTTTAGAACCTAGTAATGCTTGTTTGAAGGTGGAAATGAGATTAGGTTGAGCATGGGATGTAACATATTGGGAAGACTGGGCATAAGACTGATATAGCTCATGACAGGGCTGAGGTTGGTCATATTGGACCTATGAAGGGCAAAACTTATAACCATATGCATCCTTGTTGCTTGATGTGATTCCACAAGCAACCTGATCTTGATTAAAAGTATATGAAGGGGCATAAGTCCCATATCTCTGAGTAACAGAATTATACATACCAAATGGTGATTTCTTAATGACTTTGATTCTTTGAGGTAATCAGTGATGATAGAAGATTTTTATCTTATTACTGATCCACAACTCTGACTCCTTGTAGCTCTCTAGTTCATATGGTCTTGAAAGAAACTTCGAGATGGTGTCCCACCAGGCATGCCAAAAACTATTGATGATTTAAAATTGTGCTTGTTCCAACACCAACAATGGGAAGTTTCAAGATATGGGACTTGTGACTTGAAACAACCTCCAGATTTTTGAGAAGCTAGTTCTTCTTTATATCAAGTGTATATGGGAAAAGGGACATGAATTATAATAGAAACACAAATGCAAGAAAGAAAATCTAACTATGGCGATGTGCCTAAATGTAATTCAACCTTAATCCTGAGCACAGTGAGACTATATGTAAGATTCATTTACATATAAGAGCAAACAAGTGCATGATCAATGTAAAAGATGGAAACAATAAAAATAGAGGCTCATATCATAGACTAATTTTATAGTGATATAGAAAATGTCAACAAACACACAGGGTTCAATCTTCTTATTTGAGTTTTCTAGTCACATAAGAGGCATAGAAACATGCACAGTTATATAAACTTTTCAACTCAAGAAAATGAGACAAAGGCAAATTACATTCCTAATCATAGCTCTAGAAAGTCTAAACTCTTGACAACATAGCCTAGACTACTTTTGCAATGACAAAGAAAATATCAACAAAGGCATAAGATTCAATCTTCTCATTAATTCTCTAGTCACATAAGAGGCACATAAACATGCACAGTTACATAAACCTTCCAACTTAAGAAGATAGAACAAAAGCAAATGATATTCCTAGTCACAGCTCTAGAAAATCTAAACTCTTAACAATAATTCTCTCCTAAAATTCTCTCTGTTATCCTCCCTCCATCTGGTGATCTCTACACCCTTATTTATAGCCTTCGATTCAATCCAGATTGTCTACTTGTTCCCAATCTAATGGCCCAACTAAAATCTAACTAAACTGGAAGTGTCTAATAGAAGATATTTTATAGATTCTAAAATGCTTTGTCTTCTGGTAGTTCATTGGCTGAAATAGATTATAGGACGCTCCCTTCTCTTAACACTAGATAACACTTATCCAATTCCTTGAAAACCTTCTTATTACTTTAGGAGACACCAGAGGATGATACTTGGTAGTTTTTTCAGCACTTATCGAAGACACACGGCATTTTTCGCATAACTTATACTCCTTTTGTGTCTTTTCTTATGAGCATTCTGCCTTTGACACCTGTCACAATCCACTTCCTCAAAAACCTTAACAATTTAATAGAAATAAGACCCACAACATTTCTTACCCAAGTAACTTTAAAAGGGGCACAGGGACAGGTGGCAAATCTCTGTTGCTTCATTAAAGGACACATGACAATCTCTGCTTTACTTATCTAGGGTTATGTGGTGGTCTCCACTGATTTTAGCTATCCTTTTAGAAACCTATGGAAGGTGACATGTGGCAGTCTCCACTTTAATCTATTTATACCATAGAAATAATTGAGTCTCATTTCTTATTTACACAGATAGTGACACCTAGCAGCTTCCACTTGCTTCAGAAACAACACTTAAGACCCACCATAGTCTTTATTATATTAGTGAAGCAAAATGAAGATAATTTAGATCTCAACACGTGGTGGATTTCGCTCTCTTTTGTTGGGATACATGGCATCTTCTATCACTTTTAGAAAAGAAAAATTGAGACCTTTCATGATTGCTACTTGGCACTTTCTGCCTGATCTTAATACTTAGCTTTTGAAACCTTCTGCTAAAAAGAGATTTGGAATGTGGATACCAATATGAAATGTAGATGCTGATATTTGTCATGCTCTGTTGAGTTGTTATGAGGTACGTGGCAATCTCTGTTGCTTTACTAAAATTATGAAAAGTGCCTCAAATGATGACACTTGGCAGCTTTTGCTTGACTTTTACACTTAGACAAAAATGAATCAAAAGGAATAATAACACCTGTGCTCTGTTTCAAAACTTTGCCATCTCAGATGAAAGTATGTAGGAAAAAAAAATTTCAGCACACAATTGAAAAAAAGAATGAAACGTAGAGTACATTTTTACTCTACAGTATAGGAGGCTATTTTGGGATGGAATAAGGAATAAAAGGTTGGCTGCCTTGAGTAGATTGACTTCTCCACCTTACTAGTTTCTCCTCCATAGATTTCATGACATGGGTTTTCTTAACAAGCATTCCTCATTGTATATAAGCTCTTGTTTGTATTTGTTTCACTCATTCAACCTGTCTATTTCCAACATCTACTTTTCAAAATCTAATATTATTTCCCTAGCACTCTTGGATTCACTAGGAGAAGGATAATTAAGAGGGATACTTGAGGTGATTGCATGAACAACCTGAACTTGATCAAAACTATATGAAGGAACACGAGATCTATAATGCTCTATAATGGAATTATATATACCAAATATGATTTCTTGATGTAATAGGGTTTCTTGACCAACTAATGCAACTCAGAGTTACCATCAGTGTTGATTGAAATGTCTCCAAAAGGATGATTGGTTTAAGAACACACCAAGAATTCTTCAACTCCTTAGACAAATTATCCCATCGAGCATGCCAAAAAAATTTGATGCTTGGATTTACACCCTTGAGAAGATGCTCAATTATCTTCATCCAAGTAGCATAATGTAATCATCTCTCTTACTATGGGTGAAAATTTTGTTGAGATGAATCTCTAGATTAGGGGCAAACTCCCCTTGATGTACCACTTAACTGTTGCTTCTTCTACTACCAACTTTTGGGGTGAAAAGGGAATGAGGGAAATTGAAGAAAACCTATATTAATGGAGGTGATACACCAAAATAGATGATGGATTCCAACCACATGTATATGAAACTTATGGTCAAAATAATGACTAACATACACTTTCCCAGTCTTTATCTTCTTGCATCAATATTACACTGTGAGGTCATGAAATATTGTCTTATGTTAGGACTAGACAAGAGGCCTTAAATGGCACTAATGAAAAGACAAACTCACTTAGACATGGACATCTCCTGGAACACTTCATGTTTCCTACAAAAAGAAGCTATAAATAAGTGAAATAATGAAGTACAATGTTAAGGAATCCATAGATTCACTATGCAAATTCAACATTCAAGTAGAGGACACTATGAATAGTCATGAAAGAGGTAAACATTTAGTCATTTTATTGATAAAAAAGGTGTACAGTTGAGCAGAGCTTCACCATACTCTATTGGAGCCTAAAAAATGAGCCAAGATTATCCATATATATATATATATATATATATATATATATATATATATATATATATATATATATATATATATATATAATCTTTTTTGAGGTAGATTAAGCAAAAGGAATTCATGAGTCACATGGGCATGTGTCGATCCAAGAAAAGAAACAGTTACATTACATTACGTAAGAAGCTTCCAACAGTTATACCAGTAGAATGAAGATATCTCAAATTGCCTTTTGTTATAGATGGATCTATTGGTTGGAAATTCATTTGGATGATAGCTATACCTTGTTGGATTACTAATTTTTGAAATAACATAACAAGTTGAACTATCAACTGCCTATTTCTACTTGTGCACAAATGTTTAGGATCTCACCATTTATCTTCTTTATCTTTGCCTTTTAGTTCCAACACTTTATTTTAAACTCCAAAGACTATTTTCATAATTTGCAGTTGATGTATTTTAGGCTATCACTCCTTTTTTTGAATCCAATAGCTAATTTCTAAAATCTAAACTTGACGTTCTGCGGGCTGTCACCTTGTGTATTTTCTTCAGACTTTTTGTCTTTGACATTTTTTCAAATTTTTTATCCACAACCACTATTCCTGAAAGAATTCATTTGGGCCTTTTATTTCCTTCATTTATTTTCGATTTGTTGATTGATCTATTTGCTTATAAATATTCCTCTCAGACCATTTCTTCAGATAAAATATCTAAAGGAATTTGGTCTTTTGGGCCCCTCGTAAACTTCCTTTGGACAAAAATTTTGAAGTAATTCTTTCCTTTGCAAATTGCCCTTCAATATTTTTGAAAAGAACCCTTTGGATTCTTGAAATTATCTCATTCTCTTTAGTGTTCCTTTGGATACCCTTCATAAAAATTAACATAACCTTCATGATTTTGAAATGGTCCTTCAAGTTTTTGGAATAGGTCCTTTAGAAAGTTGTGATGGTCCAACTTTTCTCTGAAGCAATCCTTCAGACTTTATATGAAGTAACCTTTACAAAAGGAAATGACCTTTTGGAAGAATTAGTTAGACCTTCAAATCATTTGTTTTGTATAAAATATTTGAATCAATTCTTTCCTTTGGTTTTTCTGCTAAGTGCCTTCCAGAAAGGCAAGTTTCCACTTTCAGGGAAAAAGAAATGATCCTTTGAAGAAAGCAAGTGACCCTTTGGAAGAATGTTAAGTGTCCTTCAAAAAAAATTTAGTTGTCCTTTATAATTTTGGAAATGGTCCACTTATCCACAAATATACCCTTCAAAAAAATGCAAAGGTCCTTTTCAGCTTAAAAGAGTCCTTCAAAAAGTTGTCACCTACCCTTCGGGAAAATTAGTTCAAAAAAAAGTCTAAAAAAATTCACCTAAGTAAAAGGCTTCAAACAAAAAGTTTGAAATAATTCAATAAGGACTTTAGAATAAAAGCCCAAAAGTAATATACTTATTGAAGGACCAAATCAAAACTTCTGAAATAATTCATTGGCAAGGACTTAGCCAAAAGACTAAAGAACAAAGCTTTGAAAAGGAAAACACTTAGGTTTTTACATGTAATAGACTTCAAATTTATATACAAACATTTTTTTCCATACTAGACATGAAATATACGTACTAGACATGAACAAAGGTATATACTTAGACACTTTTTGCAAATAGGGGTGCTTAATTTTGGCCTGCAAGGCCAAAATTTGGTTAACAGTCATATTGCAAGATTTTTAAAAATCAAGCTCTCAAGTGATAAGAAGGTGCACAGACATCCTAGTGTGTTTAAGAAAGGTCAATCCTTGGTATGGAATCTTAAGGAAGTAAAGACCAAGAAAATTATTTCAATTTAGCTAAAAGATCAAAGTGGAGTGCCTACTAAAGCAAAAGAGGAATCAGATATGAAGAAAGTTTAGGAATGCCAAGAGAATATGTCATATATCTAGGTAGAAAAGGAGAAACAAAATTTAGTTCAAGTCAATCTCAAGGAAAAGACCAAACTTATAAATAAGGCTAGTTCAGAGGTATGTATGGATCCAAGAGAACATCCTCCTATTTTTTAGCATGTTTCATGCAAAGAACATCAGTTGTCAATGCCTAGTGATGAGGTTCTTTCTTCAAATGAAAAGCTATGTCACAAATATTTATTATCTCCATGTATTTTCAATTCATTCTTTAAAATTATAGAGAATATTATAGTGGATGAGCATGTTGCTTCTCTTAAGCCTAAGAATAATAAGAAGAAGAAGAAGAAATATCATTATTAGATGACCAAGGAGGAGAAGGAATATGAGGAGTTTTGGGCAACTCTTACTTTCACATTATTCTACGACATTATGGGTTAGGTTGTCTCTATCTAGGATTCAAGGAGACACTTGACAAGCAAGAGGAATTTGGTGGATGATAATTGAGATTTGGTTGATATTGCAAGACAAGAATATCATTTGATGATGTGTTTGAATAAGAGGGAGCTAACTCAGTTAGCTTGAGTGGCTTAAAGAGTTGTGCATGATTTGAGGGGGAGTATATGTGAGATATTCCAGTCATGATTGAGATATGAAGAAGTTTGTTGCAGTTATGAATTCAAGTACATTGATATTATGACTTGATCAAACCAAGTAATATGTTTTGACAAAGTATTTAATCTTCATGCATGTGTAAAGGGAGCTTGTGAGTTCTGTAGGTAGACACATCCAAGGATCAAAGAAGTCCAAGTCTAGATTGGTGCATATCAAAGGGGAGAAATTATTTAATATGCTTAAAAGTATGTAAATATCCAAAACATTTTAAATATTATTTGATTACAAACATGATGTTGAGGAATGTTTGATGGCATGTTTAGGAAGAGACCCTTTGCCATTAATGTTAAAGGGGGAGAACGATCAGAATGAAGAAGTTCAAATGAAGTCATTCTGAGGGTATTTTTCCATCAATGACAAAGGGGGAGATTGTTTATCATTGTCATTGATTCTAGGTTGTCATTGATGTCAAAGAGATCATGATTCATACTGCATTAACGGCAATGTGATCAGATTGATAGCTTGGAGATTATATGTCATATGTGTAGATCAATAAGGATAAAAAAGAGGTTTTGAGGAATCCATAAATGTCTTGATAAAGTTATGGTGTGTCATGTGATATTTTTTAATGATAATATGCACATATTATATCTTAATAAAATCTAGACGACAACTGTACATCATGCAAATATGTATGATCCAACAATTATGTGCATTTTATTGCAGGTACTCATAAAGTTAACAATGTATAAATGTTTTCATGTTGATGTTGTCTATAGTGCCAAGAAGGTGCCCTAAATATTTGGAGTCTTCAAGTGTTTTATATATCAATATATAAATTTTCTAAGCTTCTCTAGAAAACTGTAATGGGAAAGAGACTGACAAGTTTAACCAAGTTGAATTCTGAAGTCAACTAGTCAATAGATCTCACGGTCCACATTAAATCACAAATCTTGATCCAATGGTGTACATAAAATTCAATATGTCAAATAATGAATACACTAGTGATATGTGTCACATTCACAATGCTTGGATAGAATATCAATGATGAGCATATGATCCTGTAGTTAGAAAATAAATGGAGTGGGTTGAGTCAAAGAGTCAATGTGTGCAGAAGGCATGTAGGGCTGCCAAGTAGCACAATAGTGGGAGCTTGGATCAAAGATAAATGGTGAGAATTGTAAGGTAAAGACTAGGATGATCCATAGAGATATATGTTTCATATTTTTCCAATGTATCTAGGATGCATGAGATGAGGTCAACATGTATAATGTTTAACAGTTGCTTAGTGACCATTGGAATTTGAAAATTTGAATTTGTGAGGGAAAACTAGTATACATTTTTTGAGCTATAAATTTTTATATATAGAGAATTTGATCATGTTGTAAAATTAAAATTTTTAAAATAAATCAAGCCACATCTATAAAATATATTTAGAAGTTTTGAATATCTATACAGTCAAATTTATTGATCTCTAAAGTTGATTGTGTTTGACCATGGTCTATAAGTGATCTGACAAGGATATTTGAGTTGTTCTTGATAGTGTCTTGATATATCAAGATGAAATAACTATTTTAAAGTGTTTTATATTTTAGGAATACTATCTATGTTTATTTTTTAGGTTTTACCAATCCATATTTAGTATGAACAAAGTCTTGGAAGTTGATTGTGTTTATTGAATACATTAGCAGTTTGAGTGACCATGTTATAAAAGTAAGTTGAAGGTGTTCTGAGTAGAATTGAAGAAGAAAATGAGAATTTAGTTATTATATAAGTATATAAGGCTTATTAAAAGTAATTGGTTTCCATATTTTTCCCCTAATCAGTTATGGAGATTCAAAATAGTATAATTATATTTTGACTATGTGTGATCAATCTAAGTGGTCATTTTGAGTGAGTTGATTTGAGTTATTAAATTCTATGTTGAAGTGTCTAAATAACATGGAGGTGTATAATATGTCATAAATGTTTCACCCATGTGATATATTCATATTTATATGTGAAATATTTGAGTGTTTGCTTCATATGTTTGAGATTGTGTTTTTTGTGTATGAAGACCTAAAGAGCAAGGAGACCTATTTGGTAGGTTTGAGTGTTGAGTTGGTGTTCTAAGTGGCATGGACCCATTAAAAAATTATAAAAGGGATATTATAAATATTATTGAGATTTTTTAATCATTTGTGAAGGATAAAGGTGGTCCTAGTAGTCTCACATATAGTATGTGACTATGAAGGCCTAATTGTTTTAGGTCTCACCAAGACCTAATGGTGATTTGCAGCTAATAAGGTAATGGCTGACCTATGAGAATGAATTTGAGATATGTATTAACATGATATAAGTATCAAGGGTTAATTCAAGTCTTATGTATGACTCAGAAGATAGTATTCATGAAGACTCTATAAAGAGTTAAAGCAAAGGTGATGGTTTCTAGACTTATGAGAATTGAGTTGAGCAGTTGTGTGAGCGAGGATTCAAGCAAAGGAAAGAAAATTTAAAATATAAGGTATAGGTAATTAAGTACCAATAGAGAGTGAATATTATCATTCATGATTATCTAATTAAGTTTATTTAAGAGAATACATAGGTCATTGGACTTAATGAGCCTAGAAGAGGCATTTTGAACAAGTTAACCCTAGAGGTAGCTTATGAGAGATTGGAGGTGAAGAGTACAAACAAAGGTGATCATCATAATTTCAAGAGTATAAATAGTTATTCAAGGTTATTTGAATTTAAAGGTAGTTTAGTGGGTGCTTGGTTTCCTAGGGGGTTGTAGCCTCCTTGTTAGTTGGAGCTAGCTAAAGGTCAAGTAAGTGCTTGACTAAATTAAGGGATGAATGCTCCTTGATCAGTTGGTGTTGGTCTAAATGTTGGATCTTGTTTTATAGTAATATATTCCATCTTGTAGGTTTTAGTGGTTTTTATCCCTGAAGAGTGTTTCCCACATATTTGATGTGTTTATGTGATGTATGCTCTTATGTATGCTTTGGATGTATTTGCTTTCATGTTTATGTTTCTTGATCAAGTTGATATATTATGAATATTTAAGAATTGGTAATTAATTGGATTATATAGTATCACTAATTTACCCCCTTCACTCATTGATTATACCTCTAACCATTTTTATATTTGATGCATACATGATGTCAATATATTGACATATAGATTAATAATATTGTGATTATGAACATACAAAAATGCCATACTCAGCCCCATAAAAGAAAGGGGAAGGTTATATAGAACATATAAATCATGAATTTTTTCATGATGAGATAAGAGGTGATGGTGATGGGTAACGATAAGGCATTTAATGTGATATCATATAATAGGGGTCCCATATCATTCACCAAATTCAGATTCAGGATAGTCATTAGATTTGCATGACTAACACCCATTACAAAAGGGTTTGCATCATGTAAGGTGGTGGCATATTTGATTGGCTATTATCTATTTTTAGGGGTGGATGATGATAGTTTGAGAGTTGATTGGAATATAATAGGTTTCCATGTCTGATGTGTGTCTTGAATCACTGATGTAATGCCACTATGTGGGGACAAGACATTAAGGTCTCAAATAATATCTTTTATGTTATATTTATCCATGTTATATATTGCATTGATAGATTTGATATGATATTAAACTTTAAATGTGTATTTACCCAAGGTTATTTGAGTCCATCACCTAAAACACCATGTCGTTTCCCCTCATCATCACCACCTAGATCACCTTAAAATATTTCACCACTTATATGGTCTATATATTTTTTCCATTTCCCACCACTTCATCAATGTTCAAGATCACCATAAAACAAAACATCTCCTCCCTTAAAAAATCATTTTCATGCCATAAAAAATAACACACAACCTCATTTTATAATATCACCTCCACCAAAAATATTAAATTATTTTTGCATATTACATTATGCACAAAATATGAGACAGGGTCAATGATCATGGGTGTCAAGTGAGGCATGACTACCAACTTATACTACTTCACTTTAAAACTCCATGTTTTATTTATAAAAATTACATTCCTTCCAACGTAATTTTCACCTTTGGTACAATTGTAAATTATAAATAATAATATCTCTCAAGTTGTGATATTGTAATTTAGTATTTTTTTATATTGGGTAATGATAATATGTTTCAGATTATTTGGCAGAGCTTCGACCATACTATAGATACATTGGCTAGGATGAAGTTTGGTGGATAGAGAAATTTCATCAGATGGAAGAATTCATTGGACCTCTCTCCTAATATTTTCTCCTTTTAGATGGATCCATAAGAGGCTAAACAAATCATTTTATGTTAGAATAATTTTGTGTAGTATTCAAAAATTAGAGTTTGGTACAATAAGATTTTTTGTGGGACACCATAAATTTAGTATTTAAAAAAAAATTCTACAAACTTAGTGTTTAAAATTACACATTCTTTATATATCTAACCTATACACTAATTCCTACTTATTGTAAGCTCTCTTATTTCATGTTACATTAGACTAGAGTGATTTAAGTTTATACTTTTATTAATGTCATTAAATGGATCATGTTTTGGTATGATCCCATAGATAAATGCATTTTGTATTATCTTTGTGACATTCATGGTGCTTATGTAAGCTACAACCCAAAAAAATCAATTTCTTTTCTAGAAAGTGTTTAAATAGAGTTAGATTTACAATAGTGGTGGTAGCATCAGTGCATCAAGTTCCAAATAAAATTTTGACTTATGGTTTTCTTAAAATATTACCTAATCATTTTAATTAGAGGTAAATATTAAAAATATCTCTCCCAAAAAAAATTAAACATAATTATCTAAGAAATATCCAAACCTAAAGTATAAATGTATCAAAAATAATGGCAAATGAGCAAGTCTAAATACGAATTTAAATTTTTTAACATTTTATGGTTAGGATGATCTTCATTATTCCTATAAGTAAATAAATTATGTTAATAAATTTCAATTTTTTAAAATATTTAATTAAAATAAACTACGAATTTTATTTTTGGAAAAAACCAATTTAAACGAAATGTTTGTTTATTTAAAGATATCGTGCTTTAACAATTTACAATTTTTTGAATGAATAAAGTGATAAAGTAAGTGATCCCTCATTAGGTTTTCACACTCACTTTATTTAATCCTAATTATAAATCACCATATGTGATTTTTATCCTTGTTTATACATTCATTGAGAAACGACTACCAATTTTTTTCTTAAACACTAAACATAAATCTTCATCTTTTTGATGACACATGTATTGATCATATTCATATTGGAAATGCACAATAAAATTTATAATTAAAAATATTTTAAGGTCATTTGTATTGAGTCATCATATGAGATAATGTGTACTTATATGTTAACCCCTACATGACACATAAAGCTTAGAGTTCACCTAGAGTTTCACCTCTATTTACATATTCAAACTTCATGTCAAGATAAACAAAGAAGATGAGGTAACCATATTTTTATTCAATTAAAGTGTTTACATAGTGTTGTGTGAAAATATTTCACTTTTTAAAATACAAAATTGAATTTCATTTGTGCACTCGAGGTCATTTCCTTAAATAAATATGTGTGCATTGCCCTACCTCTAACAACTCATTTCTATACCTCATTTTAAATAGTTAATGCTTAAAATTGTTACTATAGTTAGTCAACACCAAATATTATATTAAAAAAATTTATGAAAATTATTTAAATTCCCATCTCATAGGGAAAATAAATGCTCGAGAATTGATTGCATGCATGTTTTGTTTTTAATATTAAACATAAGATGATTTCATAGTCCATAAGTATATGAACAAAAAAAGTTGTAAGTATACACTATTTTTAAAAAATCAGCTTGTTACCTTAAATATATTTTTATAGATTTTATTTTATTTAGTTTAAATCACTTCTTTAGAGGGGGATAAGTGGAGTACCAAAAAAATGTGGGAAAGGATAATATATCTTTTGTGTGGATTGGGTATATATAGATGAAATGACACTATGAGATAAATACATGGATAACATTTAAGAGATGTTTATTTATAACTTATTCAAAGAATAAAAAATTTGAAAAATTAGAGAGTGAACCTTAAGAAGCAGGATATATTTATTTATGCAATGGGAGAAAGAACCTTTAGAATGATAAGAATGAAACATTTCTAAACCAAGGTCCAATTACACAAATCTTCTATTCTCCAAAAGTTTATTAATCCTTTGGCTATGATTTTTATTCTTGGACACCTATGTATTATTTTTGTTTCATGAACATTATTTAAATATCTATCGATCTATATTATATCTATGAAAATAACAGTAAGAGAAGTATGTCACTTAGAAAGATACGAGAACCTATTTCTATGTTTGAAAATACTAATAACCATTATGCTACCTAATTTAATGAAACTAATTAATAAAATAATAATGTTAATGACATTGATGAAGCCAAAAATTTACAAGGTCCAATAATCAAATGTATAGGCCTCTAAATAGTAAGATATGTAGGGTTAGTTTAACTTAGGCTTTGAAATAGATAAATCATAAGGTGTTAGATGTACATCTATTTATTGGGGGGCACGGGGGGGATGTGGTGTGGGCAGAGTGGGAATGAATCAATTTATTTAAAACAATCATTCAATTTCATTTAACATCCGTGAAGCATTCATTCACATACATATATTAGCCATGCATACAAGCATCTATTAAAGCAAACAACATAAGAACACAAGATATATGTTGGAAACCATCTTAAGGGATAAAACACACTGATAAATTTTTTTTAATATATTCCTATAATTAATTAATCAAAATTTTATTTGGAAAACAACACCACAAGGAGCACCAACCCTTCACTAGTCAAGCACTAACTCAACTAGTCCTTTAGCAATTACCAACTTGTAAGGAGCCACCAAACCCCTTAGGTAACTTAGAACAAAATAATATACCTTGAATCTATTATCATCCTTGTAAATTTTTTTCTCACTCAACTGAATATTACCACCTTATTTTTCTCTTCTCAACCTTTTATCTCTCTCAAACAGCTTATTAGGCGTTCTAGCTCAACTAGCCCTTTCCTTGGCAAAATTAGGTCAAATGGACTTGATCATCACCTATAAAAACATATTTATATATTACTAAAATATTAATCACACCTATATTATTATCTTAAATACATTTTCTTTCCAATACTTTATATCGTTTGCTCATATCCTCAATATTCTAGCTAGTCAAAATAGGCCTATTAGACCTTCTCTTTATACTTGACTCTTGCTCTTACCCATCTTGGTTGGAAAATAACCCCATAATAATTGGATAAACATTATAATAGACCCCAAAAAAAAATTAATTTAATAAACCACTACATAGTTTTTTCATTACCCTTAAGGTCCAAAACCACCATTAGGCCTAATAGAGACCTAATGCAATTAGGCCTTCTCTAAGCACATGTTTCACTTAGAAATCCTTAAAACACCTTGAGCATAAAAAAATGGATGAAAAAATTCATACACACTTCAATTATACCCATTATAATCTCACCTTATGTCCCCAACACCATTTATCTCATTTCACTCCTTGAACTACATAATTAGGTCTATTCGCCATTAGGCCTTCTTACTGCTAGAAAGTTTGTCTTGAAAATCTTAAATATAAACTCAAATTTTCCACATAAACATAATAAAAATAACATTTATGTAGCCTTAATTAATTTAGTTTAAACACCAAGTCCATTATAATTCATAAAATAAGTAAAAAGACCTCAAACTAATCAACTTCATATGCTCACTCAGAACTACACACAGGCCTTAAGAACCCAGTCAAAAGCCTTTCACTTTTCACACCTTCATGGGAGTTTATAATTAATAAAAATGTGTTAAAATGGACCTTTTAAGACATATATAACAAATTAACATTCATTTTATTCTTCAACACTATGAAAAAACACTCAAGAACAACAATCTCACTCACATACAAAAAATTGCATGTAGCTCTAAAAACACAATCAAGAAGATCAAGTCTTAGAACACCTGTGAGAAAAAATTTATGATCTTAAAATGATTTTAAATTAACATTAAACATACTTTTAAATTTTTTAAAAATATTTATTACAAGTTTCAATATCAGTATTGGTCTTACAGACCAATCTCACATCTTCACCCTACACAGACTTCACTATGTTAGACAGGTCACTTTGATAAAAATAAAATTATTGTTTGTGTGAATCACCAAGAATTATAAATAAAGGTAACATTAGATATATTTATTTAATTATTACCTCATTAATTTTTATCCTTACCTAATCCTCTAAAAATAATCCCTAATCTATTTCTAACTACTGCCTAGTTATCTCACTATCTTGCTCATTAGGCTCTTTTAGCGATAGGCCAACTTCCATGACTATTTTAACACATTTTATGTTTGAAAAATGTTTATAAACTTACATGGTTATAAAATAAAATTCTCACACATCATCCTTCATCCATTTTCATGCTTTGAATTAGTAAACCCTACCTACTACATCAAAATTTTGAAAAACAAGGGGTTTCCTATAGCTCCTAATCACTCTGCTGATAAACCAAAACCATATAAAAAAACCTAGAATATTCATTTACATTTTATAAACAGAAAACTATGTAATAAACCCCATTCTTATCCATAACCAACAAAATATTTCCTATTGATTCATTATGAGGGCTTTAACTGGTTTCCCTTCTTAGCAATCATTTATAAAGGATTGTTCCTCAACTCCAGAACCAATTATAGGAAATTAAATATAGGACCCTTCCATAAATTTCATGAACTACTCAAAATCTCATGCAAATGTTTCACATGCCAAAGAGCATTATAAAATCCTTCTCAAGTTTACAACACCCCATTCTATACATAGAGAAGACCTCAAGACCAATTTTCATACCTTATCCTCTAGGATATGAATTAAAACTTGGTAAACACACTTAACATAGAATCTCACACCTCTGTCAATGATCTCAATAGATTTTACACCTTGGGAAATGAAATTGACCCCTCATTAGTACACACTAGGTCTCTTTGCACACTAGACATCAAACTTCTAGTCATACTTTGACCTTGATCACATCTTGTACCCTATTGTACTATTATAAAACCCTCACTCTCATGTAAAATGAATTAATACCTTGCTCACATGTTATCACCCATCAATCATAAGACTTATATTGATTACCTCATCATGCTACCAAGCATGTGCCTCCTTGTTATGTTTCTTCATGTAAGGATTAAGCCTCAAAAATTGAACTTGGAACTCATCTAATGTCTCATTTTATTTTTACTCATGTTTATATATATTTTTATACTCTCTTATGCCTATAATGACCTATACTAACACATATCACCAAGCTTCACTATGCTTTATGCATACCCTTATCTTAGGGCTAGACTAGGCTTCTCATGACACCTAGTACACAACAATAGCTTACCTTGTACCATGAACTTTAATTTGACATGCCATCAACCTAAAAAGTATTAATAGTTTTCCTTCAAATTTTATCTTGTCAAAAGACTTCTCTATCATATACTATCTTACCATGCATTGTCTCAACTTTAACCTTGACATTAATGACATCTTATCTTAAATTTGACATCAATGACTTGACTTTGAAATCAATGAAAAAAAAAATTATTCAACATAAAAAATAGGTACATAACTCAATAATATCCCCATTTTTCATTGATGGAAACATTTACACAAAAATGATCAGTCACAACTCCCCATGATGGATCTTCTTTAATACTGACCTTTCTCCAAAATAGTAACTTTCTCCCCCTTTGACATTAATTACAAAAGGTCATCTTATTGGAAACTATCTAATCCTTAGACCTAAAACAACACATATTTTCTCTTCAAACAAACTTAACACAGATCAAGATTACATACCTACTCTTGGAGCATGATTGACTCCCCTTGTCTCCATGAGAACTTCAGACATTATCAAGACTATGACTTGGTTTGATCAAGTCATCATAAAAAAGTATTTTTGACCAATATATTGTGATCACACTTGTATTAGAATCTTGACTAAACCTTGAATCTAGAAAGTCAACACATAACACAAAACTCCCCCTAAGACTAACATCCTTCATGCTTCTTGTTTACTAGCTAAGTGCCTCCATGAAGCCTAATGGAGTCATCTCTACTCTAGGGAACTAAAAGAACATAAAATCAATAGATTGTCAGATATCCATGTCCTTATTATATTGAACTTCCTTCATGATCCTATTAGGCTTGAATAGTCATTTTGGCTTGACCTCCTCAATCTTTGCTTGAATAAAATTCTGAGTTAGTCTATTGGTCTTAACTCCTTCAACAGTCTAAGTTGATAGAGAGAATTATTGTATTTCCTTTACATATTTATTATGTTTCACCATATAAAATAAACCAATTGGACTTGTAGACTAGTCATCAACTTTGGTTACCTTGGGTTTCCACTCACTATCTTGTTTTTGTTCTTATACTCTAGAAGCCACAACTATCTTGTTTTGTATTGAGAAACCATGCTTACAGTATTTTTAAATATGACAAACCTTTTGACATTTGAAACATAATATTACTTTTAATGGAAACACACCATAATCCATACCTCTTGACTGATGACTCTGATCATCGTTCTATTCAAATTCATTCTTAGAGGGCCTTCTACAATGCCTTCCTCTAAGTCTAAATAAGTTACATGAATAAAAATATCCATTGAAAGGGTTAGCATACCTTATGTTATTAAGATATATAATAATATTATCCTTTATTATACCATCACCCTCATTATTTGATTAATAATTAACCTTGTTTATCACATTAGTGTTCTTCTTTTGGTCTCTTTTGAAACCATGGCTTGTTTTGTCATTAATAGTCATTTGACTACTTGAAATGTTGTCTAAATCATTGGTACTCTTTTAAAACCTCATAAGTTACTTAACATTACTTGATGTTTGATCCAACTCAGACCTTAAGAAATCCACTTTAGTTGCATACCTTGTACATTCTTCTTCTTTGGTCTTTAGACTAACAATCACAATTTCAAGTTGAGTCTCCACCTATTTGACTATTTCCTCTTGTTTCTTATAGTTTTTGCTTAGTCTAGCTTCAAATAATTTTATTTTTTCCTCATAGTATTTGATAAGATACATCATCACCCTATTCTTCTTATTTACTGTCTTTAGTTTTTTTAGAGTATTCATCAACTCAACCTCAAAATCTACCTCATCATCTTATTCATCTGAATCACCAAGAACACCTCCAGTCTATATGGGCTATTCTTGATTTAAATAGCTTGCTTCCTTATCCATGAAGAGAAATTCATTGACATCAATTCCATCACCTTTATGATCACTCTTAGAATCACTTCTCTCATTCTCATCATATGAGTTGCAATCTTCCTTGGTGTAGAAACTTCTTTTGTTCTTGAAAAACTTCTTCTTATCATCATACCTCCTAAAGTTTTGATTGCTCTTATTAGACCTATAGGAAATTTTATCAACATCATAACCTTCATCATTCCATTGATCATCCTTTGTTTTATGCTTATGAAGGCAATTTCTAGAAAAGTGTCCAATCTCTCCACAATTGAAGCATTTAAAGGGCAGCTTGCCCTTGTATTTACCTAAGCATGTCTTCAACTTTGTTGCAAACACAGATATCAACTCATCATCATCAATATCAGATTCATCATTATATTTGATTTTCTTACCTTGTGTCTTCTTCTCCTTTGGATTATTTTTTACTTTTAATGTATTTTCCTTCTTTGCAAGTCTTCCTTCATTTGTCCTCATATCATATGTTGTTAAGGTGCCATGGAGTCCATCCATCTCTATTTTGTCTAGATCTTACATTTATTCAACAATAGATATCTTAGAATCAAATTAGGGAGTTATAGATCTCAAAAAAATTTGAAAAATAGTAGACTCCTTCAATTCTTCACTTAGGTATCTTATGATGTTGACCACTTCATCAACCCTCAAAAAATAGGTTGCAATGGTCTCATCTTCATTCATTTTTAGGATTTCAAATTATCTTCTATGGGTTTACAACTTAGCCAAAATGAACTTGGATTCTCCCTCATGAATATTATTTAACATATACCACATTATTTATCATACATATAATGCATCACCTTCATTGCCTCTGATAGGTCACACATAATACCATTCATTACATTTGAATTATTATCACTAGCCTTCTTTCCTATTGCATCTATAAGAGGAATAGGGGGTGCAGTATATCCATCCAAGACTAGTTTCCAAACATCATTAATAATAAATTCGATATTTCCTCATCATAAAACTCTAAAAATCATAATTGGATCCATTAAACAATAGAGCCTTGCTTGTAGAAAAACCGCCTTGTGCTTGACTAGCCATATTTGCTTGCTTAGGATATCCTTTAGGCTATTAAGCCTCATTAAAAGGACCTGATATGATACCAAATATTGTAAATAAAAATAATGATAGGGTGTAAATCAATTTCTTTAAAAAAATCCTTCAATTTCACTTCACATCCATGAATCATTCATTCACATACATACATTAGCCAATACGTACACAAGCATCTATATAAGAAAATAACATAAGAACACATGATCTATTTGGGAAACCATCTTGGGTGATAAAACCCACTGATTCACAATTTGGATTATAGTATTATAAACAATTAATCAAACTTTTCATGAGGCACCAACCACACAAGGAGTACCAAACCCTCACTAGTCAAGTACCAACTCAATTAGTCCTTTAGCAAGCACCAAATTGCAAGGAGGCACCAACCTCCTTAGGTAAATTAGAAAAAACCCAAATAACTTTAATATTTGATAATAATTATACACATGTTTCTCACTCAATTTAATATGACCACCTTCTTTTTCTCTTCTCAACCATCTATCTCTCTCAAATAGTCTATTAAGCCTTTTCACTCAACTAGCCATTTCCTTGACAAAATTAGGTTAAATTAACTTGATCATAACCTATATAAACATAGTTATATACTCATTGAATATTAATCACACCTCTATAATGGTAATAAATCCCTTTACCTAGTTCCTAAAACTCTATATCATTCACTCATATCCTCAATATTCTAACTAGTCAAAATAGGCCTATTAGACCTTCTCTTTATACTTGACTCTTGATCTTACCCATCTTTGTAAAATAATAACCTAAAAATAAATGGATCACCCTTGGAATAGAAAAAAAATAAAAATTTTCATAAGTGAATAAACCACTACATAGGTCTATCATTATCCTTAAGGTATAAAACCACCATTAGGCATGATAGAGACCTAATGCAATTAGGCCTTCTCTAAGCACACATTTCACTTAGGCCTTATTGGAACACATTGAGCCTAAAAAATAGATGAAACACTTCATAAATACTTAAATTATACCCCTGATTATTTTACCTTATGTACCCAACACCATTTATCTCATTTCACTCCTTGAACCACGTAATTAGGTCTACTCATCATTAGGCCTTCTCACTGCCAAAAAGACTGTCTTGAAAATTTGAAACATACATTAAAATTTGGAAAATAAACATAATAATAAATCACATTTATGGATAATTCATAACATAAGGTTCAATACCAAGTTCATTATATTTCACCAAATAGGGTAAAAGACCTCAAATTGATCAACTTCATATACTCACTTAGAACTACACACAAGCCTTAAGAACCCAGTCAAAATCCTTTGACTTTTCACACATTAATGGGAGTTTCATGCATAAAAATGTGTTAAAATTAAAATTTTATACATATATAACAACTTAATATGAATTTTGTTCTTAATAACTGTGTAAAAACACTCAAGAACAACAATCTCACTCATATACAAAAAAATGCTTGTAGCTCCAAAAACACAGTCAAGAAGATCAAGTCTTAAAACACATATGAGAACACTTTTATGATATTATAATGAATTTAAATTAAATTTAAGAATATTTATAACATATTTTAAAATATATGTGATAAATTTCAATATCAATATTGGTCTTACAGACCAATCTCACAACTTCACCCTATAAAGACTTCACTATGTCAGACAAGTCACTTTGAGAACAAATTTTTTATTATTTATGTGCATAAAAAATAATTATAAATAAATTTAAAATGAGTTATAGGTATTTAAAAATGACCTCATTCATTTATATCCATCCCTAATCCCCTGTAACCAAATCCTAATCTCTTTCTCACTACTACCCAGTTTTCTCACTATCTTTCTCATTAGGCCCTTTTAGTGATAGACCAACTTCCATTATCATTTTAGCACATTTTAAGTCTATAAAATTCTTATAAACTTAAACATATTAATAAATTATAATTCTCACACATCATCCTTCATCCATTTGCATTCTTTGACTTGGTCAACCCTACCTACTACATTAAAAATTTGAGAATCAAGGTGTTTCCTATAGCTTCTACTGACTCTTCTAAAAAACCAAAAAAATATAGAAAAACTTGGAAGAATCCTTTACATGTTCAAACATAAAACCAGGTTTAAAAAACCATTATGATCCATAACCAATAAGATATTTCCTATCAGGTCATTATGAGGGTTTTAGGAGGATTTTGACTAGTTTCCCTTCGTAGCAATCATTGATAAAGGATTGACCATAAAATCCAAAACCAATACTAGGAAATTAAAGATAGGACCCTTACCCAAATTTCATGAACTACTTATGATCTCATGAAAATGTTTCACGTGCCAATGAGCATAATAAAATCCTTCTTGGGTCTGCAACACCCCATTATGTGCAAACATAAGACCTCAACACTAATTTTCATTCTTTCTCCTTTAGGCTATGACTTAAAAATTTGTAAACACACTTAAAAAAACATATCACACCTATATTAATTCTCTAAAAATATTTTCCATCTTTTGAAATGAACTTGACCCCTCATTAGGCCACACTAGGTTTCTTTGCACACTAGACCTTGAACTGCTAGTCATACTTAGACCTTGATCACACCTTGAAACATCTTGTGTTGTTATCATAACCTCATTATCATGTAAAATTATTTCATACCTTTCTCACACACTATCACCCATCATCTCACAATCCTTATAATGCTTACCTCATCATGCTACCAAACTTGTGCCTCCTTGCTAGGTTTATTCATGTATGGACTAAGCCTCAAAACTATACCTAGGAACTCATCTAAAGGATTATTTGCTTATTACTCATGTTTACATATATTTTTATACTCTCTTATTCCTATACTAACATAAATCACCAAGATTCACTATGATTTATGCATACACCTTCTCTCAAGGCTAGATTAGGCTTCTCAAGACACCTAGTACACAGTATTAGCTTACCTTATACCATGAAATTGACTTTGACATGCCATAAACATTAGAAGAATTACCAGGCTGCCTTCAAATTCTCTCTCAACAAAGAGATAAAAAATTTCCTTAAAATTTTCTTTTGTCAAAAGACTTCTTTGTCACATACCATCTTACCATGTATGGCTTCAACTCTGACCTTGACATTAATGACATCTTATCTTGAATTTTGACATCAATGACAACAAAAATGATTCAACATCAAAAAAAATAATATACTAAACATAAATATGAAAAATAATTATTGAAGCTTAACATTCACCACAATATTAAGTTTTAAAACATCACATGACATTCATATATGCCTCCATACTTCTTATTTGTGCACAACATGCACCTATGGAAATTTATTGAGATGACATCTGAGCGAGGTATTTATTTTGAAATAATTAAAGCCTTTTCTAAACACCATTTCAACTATAATCATGTTATTCCATGACAACACATTTATGTGAGGCATTTTGTAAAATAATCTACTTGTCTTATTTATGATATTACTGTTACATAGACCTTGAGTATGCTTTCATAGGCTAAATGAGAAGATTCATTTAAAATTTGATGGTTGAACCTACTACCTATCATGTAAAATTTTGATGATGATTATCCACTTGATATTTCCCTTCATATGGAAGGTAGTTAGTAACTACATACCACCATAAGGAAATACATGTGATGGTGAAAAACTTACTTGATGGGACAAGTAATATTATATTGATAATCAAATCAACACATTGAATATTGCATTGTATCCTTCCACTTTACCTATTATAAAATTAATTACACATTCCTTTGACTATTAAATGATCATAGCACTTGTTGGGTTAGGTTTCTATTTAGGCCTAACTTTCTTTAGGCATGCACTGAAGTGATTAAATCATAATGACCTGGCCTGCTGGTATTTCATGTAAGACATAGATTTCTTGCACGTTTACCTAAAACACATAGAAATGGATTAGTTCCCATTTGTTTTGTTTCACAAATGTGTACTTTACATATATTGATGCTCAAACATACACTTTATTCATTGACTAACCAGAAAAAGAAATACACAGTTGTGGGACTAAAAATAGTTAAATGAAAAAACATAATTAAAATGACTAGCACCATTATTTTTTGAATCCACATAATAAAATTTAGGTAACATATATTCTATTCATCATATTTAGAATAGGTTCATAAGTTACATGAAAAATTCATGGTGTAATTTAGTGATACAACTTAGATATAAACTAGAGTACAAAAATAATATTACAATGATATACTCGATTACATTAATGGAATAATAAACAAAATCAATCACAATATTCAATAATAATCAGTAGAAATACAAATCTCTAATCATGGGTATTTATACTTGGTTCTCCCTAACCAATAAGTTACAATACTAATGACACTATAAGTGACTAGCCAATGATCTTTAGTGGATTAAGAGTCATGGCATCCAACTATATTGATTCCATAAGGACTCGAGCCTTTCTGCCCCTATATTCCTATTCGATAATATATATAAATCACTAAGTTCCTATCTTCTTGTAGGTTAGTGCCAAATTCATGGGTGACTTTGTCTATTTCATCCCTAAGAATTTATCCTTAACTGTCTCCTACTTCCTATGCACTCCCCAATTCTTTCATTAGTGTTTCGAGCCCTCCTTTCTTGGGTTATCCCTTTGTAATGCATATTCTATAACTAGGTCTTCTCATGATATAAAATATTATGACATTATCTTTCACACTGTGATTCTTTCATATCATGCTTCTTCTACACTATGTGCCTCTATCAAAAGACTTAGCCAAGATTTGGAGTCCAACATAACCCCATACTATGCCATTAGTATATCATATACTAATCATCAAATTTAGATTCTAACAAACATTCAGGGCCAACTTGCTTGATTTGATTCTTGACATCTTCCCAATGTGACAAGGTGTTGAGAAACTTCATAATTATTTCCCCAATGGCCGTTTTCAGCTTTTGAGTCTCCTTGGGTTGTTTGGGACACTCGCTTGCTTTATTGACCAAATGTTTAAAGGATGTGGAAGAATATTTATGAATGCCCTCAAACATGGTGACCTTAATTACAACCTATCCTTAGAGTGTCATAAAGTTATAATTTATTTCTTACTAATTTGTGTTTACTATTGCTTCCATGGCCTCTACATCCTTAAATACCTTTGTACATTTGGAGTGGTCTTTTATTAAAAGGGTTGTACCAACCAATTACTAGTGTTGAAGCTATTTTGCTTAAAGATGATCTTCCAAATTTTATTTGGGTCATGTTAGATTCTAAAAAACCCCATCTAAAATTAAAATTACATCTCCAACTTCATGCAAGGCTCACTTTCACACATCTTCATCTATGACAAATTACTCTATTTCCCATACTTTCTCATCTCTGGGGCTAGGTTTCTCTTTGAACTATTTCAAAAGGAGGTATCAAAGAGTCTCTAGCTTATCAATTCCCTCTCTAGATAAATGGAATCCATCTATGATCACTGGGACTTCACCTAGAATTTAATTTTAGATATTAAATGTTTTCACCTTGGTATTTGTTTCTACTTTCAACTGGTGCTTCAACTCAGCCAACTCTTCATCTAGTTTGATGCAGACAGTGACCTCTTTATTATATAGCTCCACCACCTTGGCATGTTTAAGTTTAACCCACCGTACATCAAACTCTACAAGGATGTTTTGATATGTGACCTTCATTTTTGTTTCAAGAGTGTCATGGTAGTATGTACAAAGTTAAGCTAACTAGGATCTACTAAAAAAGTAGTGGGTAGAATTTCCACCTACATATCTAATACAAGACTATCATATGATATCTCAAAGTGTAATTTTTTGTTTTGCATGTCAAATACGAAAGACATCTTGTAATAAATTTGGTCAGATACATCCTCCTAAGCAAGATGAGAATATAGATAAAGTAGCTTGTCAGGGATGCCTTTCTACTATTAGATATGGAGATTGGTGACTGCATCAGGCTTGTCTATTTTGACCATAAATTCATCAAATAGCACTTTACCTTCCAAGATATCTTACTCAATTATGTCTACATCCATGTATAACTAATGGGAAATGATCCTGATGTCGAGGCCACTTAGTCCTACTTTTGCTTTAGAACTATCCCTCTCTTCACCAAGTAAATATGTAATCTTCATTTACGTTTCCTCAAGAGTGGTATCTTCTTACTATAATAGGGAGGGTATCTTATTAGAATTAGTATATTATTTTTTAACTTTGAATCTCTCTCTAAGGTCCCTTATGGCAGCTCTCCCAACTCCTCCCTATTACCTTCTTTAGGCTCCTTTATCTCATGTTCCAAGGGATTAGTTTGTGTAGTTAGTGCTGAGCCTTTCGATCATCTTGCAAGTGGATCCCTCTTTGGTAGTGACTGGGTAGTCCTTTGACTTTTCAAAGGATCTATATGAGATCTTTTGTTGACATCATGTTTAGGGTCTACTTCCTTTCTAGTGGTGGTTCTAAATGGAGTTTCTCTCTCTCATGCTCTAAGCTCCCTAAAGATTTCTTCTTGGGCTTCAACATATAAAATAAAGTATGAATGGAATCCCAAACTAATGTTTGATGCACTTTTATGTTCATTCTATCTGACATAATCCTTTCTCTATAATATTTATTCCAAGGGTATCCATACATCTGATAGAGAGTGTGATTCTTTAAATCAATTTGTTTAGCTTCAAGTGTCATAGGCTATGCATCGTATATTTTATTGAAAGAGTTCATAAAGTAACGCACTATGAAAACATAAATTAGATTTCACTAAGAAAAAATTTCTCTAGAGGGGGCCATCTTGATGCATGCAAGGGATTAGTGTTAATTTATAGAAAAATTGTCTTGGTCACCAACTTGTTTATTCAATTCTTTTGGAATGTGCCACTCATTCCCAAAAGCTTGTTTCCTCCTATTATACCATGATTTCATATTTAGCTTATAGGATGGATTGATAAAGATAGGGAAGGTGAATTACTTTTACTTCTCCATAAGATACTTATGCTTGAGTGGGTATGCCCATCTCAATTCCCTAGAGGTGTAATCAGGTACACCAATTTCATCACCTATTTCATCAAATACCATTAACAAAAGAAATGTGCCCCATAAAAACCTATGGTTGGGCACCCAATGAGCTTTCTCTACATCCTCTATGATTTTATTGGAAAATTATAACACCCAGTTATATTTTAACCCCTCAAATACTTGATGTGAAACATATAATTGGTCTATGTCCACCTCCTTCCATCTATTATTGCCTCCAACCTCCATCATTATAATTTGTGTGTCCACTCAGAGGGTAGAATCCAAAAGAATTTTGATGTGCATAACATGAACTTATTTTTAATACTCAAGTGCCCTAGCCATTTTATCTATCTCCTTTGTGTCCTCTAGATCATATGTAAGGTTCACACCTGAGCAATACAACTCAAATACTTTGCTAATTCTTTCAGCCATAATTCTCATCCAATGCACAATGAAGTAGATGTAGTCCTCATGCACCCATGAGATTAAAAACTTTACTATTTTTATTGGATTTACAAAGTAGGGATGGTTGAAGTATTGGAAGAGGCCAGCATTATCTAAGGCATTGAAAATATTTAAGTCATAGACTAGCTCTATCTTGGTATTCTAGTGCTCAACTCTATAATCATTTAGTAACTCTAACTCATTCCTAGGCTATCAATGGTTAAAGTCAAAGAGAGCAAAGGTCATTATGTTGGATACCCAATTTTTAGTAGTAGTACCAAATTAGGGTACTACATTTCCTTAATCAACAAAGGTGGAGGTGGAGGCACTTGAGCTTTCTTTCTCATTTGACATGCCATCTCTAATCCTTCATCTCTCGCATGAACCCGTTATTATTTAGATGTTTATTCTTTGATTATCATTGTCTCCCCACCAAAACTCAATTCTTCTTCCTCTATAATTTTAGGTAATGGTTCACTTTATTAGGCCTTTTTCTTAGGCTACATCACCATTTGTGAAGCCCAAAACATGAGGCATGGCCATCTAATATTCCCAAACTAATATGTTTTTATTGTTGTAAGAGCCTCAAGACTCCTAATTTAATGATCGTTAATGGTGGATGTTGACCTATGTAGCCTACAACTTAAAAAATCCTACTTAACCTTCCAATTCACCAAGTTCTAACTATTTGTCTCAGCTAAAACACACCTCAAAATCTAAAAGTAGCTAGAATTCATCACTATATACTTGATTGGATGCATTGAATTTGTGTTACAAAAGGTCAAGTTCATTCCTTCATATTTGTGAGTTCTCAATCATAGAAATAGTAAAAAGTGAAATGAATCATTTATAATTTTATAGGTTCAAGGGGGTAACTTACATTTACTACCTACCCTCTTTTACCATCACTTTATATAATAAATGTGACCAATGGTATTGCAAAGATGTGTTGCTAGCATACTTACAATTATTGCTATCTCCTTTTATTAATTACATGTTCCTTCCCACGCTCTTTCCAAAGTGCATGAAAAATGTAAAGAAAATTTTAATATTCAACCAAAGGTAGGAATTCATTCTTTAACTTATCTAGTTTATGGTTACACACCACATCATGCTTACTGTTTATTCTTATACACTTTCACTTTTGTGCCTTTATTTTGGTGTGAGTTCCTATAGTCCACATACATGTAATACCCATACCCCACAATAATAGTGCTTTGTGGTCCTCCATGAGAACATAAGTATAAAATTACAAATGTTGAATATAATTCCATAAAAATTGCATGTAACTAGTGTAGCACTTTATTGAAAACAAGAGATCCTAAACTAAACAAATGGCTTATGCCTTATCGTTACTAAAAATAAAGACTTATTCATAAAAATATGGTTGTAGCTGACCATCAATGTAATGACCAAGTATAAATTAGTGATCCAAATGCTTCAATCAACATGTGCTAGTGGGATGGATATTGTGAATAATATAAGGACCATCCCAGTAGACATGAAGCTTCTTTTAAATTAAGAATTTGACTCAAGAGAGGATTGTTAGTATGGTGTTATTTCTAAAAATTATAACAAAATGAATGAAACACACTAACTAGCATAACATCTCTAGGCCTAGACAATAGGGAGAACTTAGTTAACAAAAATAAATAAAACACACAACTAAAATGTAAAAGAACCTTCTTTTACCTCCCTTGGATGCTCCAAAATGCTTGTTGTAGTGGCTTTCTTGGCTTGTGCTCATGAAGTCCTTGGAAATGGAAGCTTGGCTACCTCCATCTCTCCTTGGCACTTTGGCTTGTGGCTTGGCTTGGAATCAATTGGGCATGATAAGACTAGTTGCTTGAAGCTTTTAAAACCAATTTGGCATTATAACTTTGCATAATCATGTATTTGAAGATATTTGAGAATAATAAATTTGCACCAAAATAGCTTGGAAATGTTCATAGCCTCTTTATTTATAGATTTTTGAGATTGATCAGAATCAACATGAATCATCCATCTCAGGATTAAGATGTGTGGCTAAGGACTAATCTAATTATGCAATTAAAATTAATAAATAGGCTCATTAATTTTTGGGATAGAGGATCAATTAAGATGCATGTAGGGCTCTGACAAGGCATGGGAGGCATGAATCCTGATATTTGTGGCATTTATGGCCTAGGGATGTCTTTCAAAGAAATGAGGTCACCTAATGATGCAGATATTCAATATTCATTTCCAAAAAAAATATTCAACAAGTTTCCATGGAATTATTAATTATGCCTAGATTTGGGTTAGTTATCTCTTAAGCATGTTTAATAACTTTGTGCACAAACTTCTCAAATTGATTAGAATGTCTTGTTATTGGTGCAAAATATGATTGGATTAGAATTGGAAGTCCATGTCAGATGTGTTGGAATTGTTATCACATTTAGGATGTTACTGATAATAAATAACAAAGGCATGTATCTTGTGAAAGATATTTGATAGGAAAGATAAATTTAGAGCACCTAGGTGCAAAATTAGAATTTTGACTAGAAATGATCTGATTAAAGTTAGCTGGCCCATAAATTATACTACCCTATTTAAGTATACCCTAGCTAAAATCAGAACTTAAATATGTTAGTTTCACATCATTTAGCATGTTTTAGTGTTTTTTAGGCCAAATTATGCATTTTGGGTGGAAATTGGTCAAAATCCTAATTGGAGGTTATTGGTGGCCAGATTTAGGTGTCTATACTTTGCCCCTATTTGGTAAGATGTTGCAAACTTTAGGAAAAACAATGTCTTCTCAAATAATAAGAGATGACCTATATGCCAAAAAGAAGATGACGGTTTAATAACAAAGCTCCAAATGGTCTTAGGAAGCCTATGATGCTGCCCCCTCAAGGGAATGGCCATCACATTTATTAAAAGACACTCCCTTAAAAAGAAGTAAGAAGAAAGGTGGAGTTGACCCATGGTTGAGATTAATCCAAATGAGAAAACTCTTACATGCATTAATTTAAAAAGATTACTAATTTGCCCAAAGCTAGTTATAATCAAGAATAAAAGTCAAAATAATAATTTGCCTTTAGGCTGTTATAATCATTAAGAGGACCTAGATTGGCTAAATATGATTTTGTCCTAGTTAGGGTTGAGTAGCAAGCATAACTCAAGGATATAACATGGAATACAGATTAAAGATCAGTGGGCATAAAATGATGAAAGAGATGAATAGAGAAATGAGATTGATTAATAGAAAATGATTTAGTTATACCTTCCAATGAGGAGATGCACATCCTTATTAGCAATGATATAACTAGAATGGTTAATGGGTTGAGTTGATCAAGGGTGGGATGAAAGGATTTTCCAAGGCTCCAAGGAGAAACTTCTATGGCTCCATTGTTTATAGACCTTCTTGAAGCTAATTTTTTTGTAGCATGTGATGGTAGGCTTTATTATAGAACACCATGAAGACTTGGCCAAAATATACATAAGGACTAACTCTCGATATCCAATAAACACTCAAAAATAATACACCAATGATAAAAACCATGATGATAATATTGACATATGAATATGGATAGACTTAATAATAATGTGCTTGAGGAATCGCCTAACAAACACATATAGATCGAGTCAAGGTAATAGTGCTGAAAGAAAACAAACAGGTAAGCGAATAAATAAAGAAACAAATATAAAAATAAACAAACAAACAACTTGAAATAAATAGACAAAAAGAGATCCTGAAAACAAAAGAAAATGAAAGTATCCTAACAATGACCATGCCCTAGTAAGGTAGATCAAGGATAATTGACTAAGCTTAGATAGGATAAATATTTTTGGATTTTTGAAATTTTATGAATGTTTTTAGTATTTTAAGGTATCTTAACTTGATTGACAATGAAAATATACCTACTCACAAAATGGTGAGAGCATTTAGCTTAGGTTGCTCATAAAATGGTGAGAGCATATGGAAAGGGGAACTGAGGTAACCTCAACATGAATTGAGCATGACACACATAGTCTTAAAATGACCTCAAGTCACATTAATCCATCCATATAAAAGGTGAAGAAAAACCAACTAGGTCCTAACAAGTTCTCAAATTTGGCAAATGGCCAGTCAAATGAAAATAATAATAGCAAAGTGATATGGCAATACATGATAAACAAGTGTTTCCCCTAGTTTGACCATAAGTGGTTATAACTAGGATACAATGGCATAGGTCAATGATACTAATTTTCCCATAGTCAGTTGTAATTAGTAGCAAGACTGGTGAAACACTGATCAGCCCATAGGTGGTTATAATCAAGCTCACATAAACAAACTTGATAAGTTGAAACTTGATTGGAATCCTCCTGTAAAAGGTTTAGAAAGAACCAAATGAACCAAGATAAAAACAAGATTGGGTAGGATGACTAAAAATAGGTTTTGGTCTAGATAGGAATGGAATGATAAGATGGCATTGTTAGGATGTGGAGCTAAAAGCTTCAACTTGATGCAGATGAAGAAAAAGATGGTTGCTGAAGATCCAGAAGAACCAACGTCAGCAGCATGATCGACGTCAGTCATGATCAGTGTAGAAGGCAACCGACATCGGCAGGTAGTTGGCAGCACCAGGCAAGTAGGGACTGATGTCAGTCACCTGTGTGTTTCAGAACTACTCGTTGCACGAACAGTTAGTTAAGTGAACGGAGTGTTTGCATGTAAAGGCTAATTATAGTCTTGATTTACGTATCTAATTATTGTAATTATGATAGTTTAATTATTATAAGTATGAGATCTATATAATAAACTCATGGGCTGTATTGTAAACTGGTGCTAGAGAGTAAGAGAGCTAAATAAGCTCCTTTAGAGAGAAGAGAGCAATGGGGTGTTCCTCCTAGTTCCATAGTACCAAGTGTGGGTACTGGTTTGGAGAATCAGAAGGGTTCTTCGTATATGTATGATCTTGGTCAGCAAGTGTGCATGGCTTCTATTAGAGATCTACAATCATGAGTAAAGTCTAGTGATTTGCAGGTAGCAGCAGAGAGCAGGGGATCTACTTGGAGTACGGTTGTGTGCTCGGTTGTACTGGTAGTACAATGAGGTGAACAATAACTCTATATTTGAGTTGTGTGTTGGGACCGAGAGAGAGAGGGAAGAAGGTCTTGAGGTGTGGCAAGCCTTTGAGGTGGAAGAAGTGGCATCTTCTTTATTGTATATTCTTCTGAGTGATTATTAATACAATTGTGTATTGTCTCTCATATTCCTATGTTGTTTCATATTTCTAATTACTTATTGATTCTGGTTAAATTCTATGTTTAGTTGCTAATATAAGAAGTAATCATATGTGCTCTTTTGGTGGAGCAAGATCCTGACAGTTGGTATCAGAGCTTGGTTGTAGGTTCAAGAATGTGATACCAACTTGACAGTTGGTATCAGAGCTTTAGGTTAGGTTACTAACAGGTGGTTTTAGATCTAGTAGTGTTTTTGATTACAGGTCACTCACAGGGGTTTCAAATTGAGTGGGAGTATAGCAATGGCAGAAGATAGTAAGCTACAAATAGAGAAACTGAATAGCACGAATGGTTTGATTGATGGAAAGAAAGAGCAGGTAAAAGGAGATTGTTGGTCGGTAGAAGATCAGCGTGTAGAAGCATATGTTGCAGGGGTTCTTGCACAGGATGTTCTGGATAAAGTAGAATCTTGGTTTACAGATTCTTTTGCCTCTTTCCATGCAGCCTGAAATAGAGCATCTTTTCATGAGCATGTCCAGGGAGACTTTGGAGAGATTTATTTATGGGTTAGAGAGCCTTGTCAGATGATTGACGAAGGGGAAGTGAAGCTAAAATTGTAGATGGATAACACACAGGTGTTGAAGGAAGTCATGCAGGGACTAGTCTTGGAGATGAGTCTAATTTCTTCAAGAAATTTGGGTGATGGGAGATACACAGTAACTCTCACAGTGGATGCACTTGAATTAGATGGTGGTAAGAAAGTAGGTATCCTTTATCTATCTACTTATATTATTGATTCACCTTTTGTTACAGAGATGTGGCTTTGTAGGCTTGGTCACATATATAGGAGGGGAATGCAAGTTTTTAAGCAGAGGTCAGATTTCTTTGACAAACTTAAGAACTAGAAAGCCTTGGTGTTCATGGAGGAAATGGTGGACAAAGATCAGCTGAGAGGACTAAATTATTCTGAGCAGGGCAGTATGGACAAGGGTTTGATCCAAAAGGATCTCACGGGTAAAAAGTCATCACTCACAGGCGAACACAGGTACCGGTGTCGGTCACACAGTAATCGATGTCAGCAATAGGAAGACTGACGTCAGTCATAAAGGAATCAACATCGGCAGAAGGGATAACGATGTTGGCAAGGAAACTGATGTCAACAGTCAGGGTCAGTGCAGGAAACTGACATCGGTTGGGAGCAGATTAGGAGATGGCTGAGATCAGTCACCGGAACGGATGGTGGGCGGACAGCAAGCTATCAACAAGTCTCAAACGCCCATATGGAGGTCAGAAAGGGTAAGTGAACCTCATATTCATTGTTCACCTTCTTTATATTGCTTACTGATGGTCAAGAACTAGGAAGATGGAAGAAGCAATGCAGGTAGAATCCAAAAATAGTGGGAGCTTGGCATGGATGAGGAGTGTGAGTCCTTGGAGAAGAACCAAACAAGTATTTGTTGGTAGAGTTGTCAGCTGGAAGAAAGCACTGGATGAGGGACAGATTCCCAAGTTAGAGAAGAGAGTGGATGGACACGTGAGACAAAAGCCTATGGTATATGGTCTTGAGGTAGCTACAGTACAGTGGTACAGGGTTTGACAGGTGGATGACTAAGCATGGATTTAGTCAATGTCAGTGTAACTATTATGGTTTTGTCTTACAAGGTGGATAATGAGTCACGACATTATCCAATTACTGTATGTGTGTGATTTGCTAGCAAGTTTGTACATACAGGTATTTGGTGAGCTAAGGGTAAGGTTAGTTTAGAGGTATGTCAGGAAGAATTTGGAGCAATGAAATTCTTTGGCATAAGAGACATGGAAGATCACAGGTTGATCTCAAGTGGGAGCTGATGTGAAGACGGTGTTGGCGGGGTTCAAGATGCAAGATGCAGAATTAGAAAGCACACCAAAGGGATGGATAGTTCAAGCTGAGCTTAGAACAGTGTTTGAAATCACATGAGGTCTAGTGTAGACCTAAGTTTTCCCAAGCAGTGGGAGTTGTCAAAAGTTTGGAGCCAATTCGAGAAAAGAAGTACTAGAGGGCAGTTCAGTGGATTCTTAGAGGGACCAGCAGCAGGTCGACATGCTATGCAGGGTCAAGTTCTTTTCTACAGCTATTTGTAGATGCAGATGTGGCAAGAGATTTGGATGACAGGTAGAGCATCATAGGATGTGTGGTGGTTAGTCTTCAGGATTAAGCTTGAAGAGGGATACAAGCCAAGAAATAAATTAGATGGAGTATAGGTACAGGTACAGTTGCACCTATTTATCTCCAAGTGGGAGATTGTTAGGATGTGGAGCTAAAAGCTTCAACTTGATGCAGATGAAGAAAAAGATGGTTGTTGAAGATCCAAAAGAACTGACGTCGGTCATGATCAATGCAAAAGGCAACCAACATCAGTAGGTAGTCAGTCGATGTCAGCAGCACTAGGCAAGCAAGGACCAACGTCGGTCACCTATGTGTTTCAGAACTGCTCATTGCATGAATAGTTAGTTAAGTGAACAGAGTGTTTGCATGTAAAGGCTAATTATAGTCTTGAGTTGTGTGTCTAATTATTATAATTATGATAGTCTAATTATTGTAAGTATGAGATCTATATAATAGACTCATGGGTTGTATTGTAAACTGGTGCTAGAGAGTAAGAGAGCTAAATAAGCTCCTTTAGAGAGAAGAGAGCAATGGGGTGTTCCTCCTAGTTCCACAGTACCAAGTGTGGGTACTGGTTTGGAGAATCAAAAGGGTTCTTCGTATATGTATGATCTTGGTCAGCAAGTGTGCATGGCTTCTATTAGAGATCTACAATAGTGAGTAAGGTCTAGTGATTTGCAGGTAGTAGTAGAGAGCAGGGGATCTACTTGGAGTACGGTTGTGTGCTTGGTTGTACTGGTAGTACAATGAGGTGAACAACAACTCTATATTTGAGTTGTGTGTTGGGACCGAGAGAGAGAGGGAAGAAGGTCTTGAGGTGTGGCAAGCCTTTGAGGTGGAAGAAGAAGTGGCATCTTCTTTATTGTATATTCTTCTGAGTGATTATTAATACAATTGTGTATTGTCTCTCATATTCCTGTGTTGTTTCATATTTCTAGTTACTTATTGATTCTGGTTAAATTTTGTGTTTAGTTGTTAATACAAGAAGTAATCATATGCGCTCTTTTGGTGGAGCAAGATCCTGACAGGCATGGTCTTGCTAAGGATAATGATGGTCTGATAATTTGGATAAAATGATAAGAAGGTTGACCCCAAGTGATGGGGTGAATGGAAGGATATGTGACAATGGCAAAAGAATATGTAACAATGGTAATGGCATGGTAATGTGAAATGGTATGGTACATAGTTTTAGCTTGGGTATGGTTTTTGATATATGATTCTATTTTTCCTATTGAGATGGAGATGGACACCCTAATCAACAAATGATATAAATAGAATACTTGATCATGTTAATTTCTAGCCTACACCTCGTCTGAATAACTATTCTATCAAAAAAGGCCTACATATTTTGATGCCAAGAATGCTTTTATGATCTTTATTAGTCATTGATATTAATTTCTTCAAACATCGAGATAAGGTATCTTTGTAGCCTCTATAAAGGAAAGTGTGACCATGGATGGTAAATAAGGACAAATAATGGATGATAGGTTTGATTGTGAAATGGAATGGTTGATGATAATTTAATATCAAATGGTAGGGAAAAAAATGAATATAAAGACGTTTAATCACAAAGGATATTGTTGATGTCAAATTCAACATAACTTTGGTTATGGCAGGAGTGAACACTTGTTCTCTTCATACGACCATTATATTTTTTTGTTGTTTGGACCTAAGAGTAGCTACCATCTGATTAGGTTGTAGATAGGAAGCTACTTTGATTTGATCTTTGATTTTGTCTTAATCAATCACTAAAAAGCTTTTATGCTTAGCTATTGGTGCCTCAAAGAGGTTTTCACCAATGAAGTTGTCTTGATTTTCCCATAGTGCCTTCAAGAAGTCTTCTCTAAGGAATGTTGACTTTTGACTTTGATTGTCTTCTAGCACTTCCAAAAGAATTTCAATAGAAGATGTTGAGTTGGAACTTTGATTGTATTCTAGTGCCTCTAAAAAGGTTTCACTAGGAGAGTATTCTTTTGCTACATGAATGTGGTCTTAGCCTCCTTGCTCTTCTTCAACTACTATGTCTTCATCAATTCAGTTCAACAAAGTGTGATTTTTCTCGATCCCAATCGACACTTGTGAGAAATGGAATGTCAATGATATGGCTCTTCTAGTTGATGGTAATGGCATGTGGAATGGTAATGGAATGTGGAGAGGATGCACAATCTTTGTAAAAGATACTAGGATAACTTATGTCGAAACTAAATTACTCATCCTAAAAAACCATAAAAGGATCACAAATGTATTCAAATTGATCTACAAGGCATGTGTAACCAATGTTTTAATAGCCATGAACATATGCTTCTTCTAAATTTGATTCTAACTCACGGGACTCTGAATCCAATGTTGAGACTAATGTTGATTGTGATTTTGATGTTAAATCTGATGTTGATTCAAAAATAGCCTGACTCTAACTCTAATTCTTCATTTGATAGGTACTCTATTACAATGATGTCTTGTTGAATATTTGGTTTTGGATAAGTAATAGCCTATGATGGCATAATGGTCTCAAAAAATATGAGTTTGTCAAAATGAGTCTCCTCTACAATGGGAAAAAGGTCAAGAGACAACTCCTCATAGACTGGCTTGTCAATAGGGGGCTCTTGAAAAATAGGCACATGGTCAAGGTAATGATTTTCCCAAAGGTAGTTATAATCATTAGGAAGTAACTCGACAAAGACTAGCTCATCAGTGTGAGACTCCTTGACAACTTGTATAGGATCAATAGATGATTCATCATAGGCTGACTTATCATAAGTGGTTGGTTTAACAAAAACATCTTGGATTAGTTGGTTGTCTTGGATTTGGTTTCTAATGAGTTGGAAAATACCAATTTTAAACACAACTTGATCTTAAAATGATTAGATAGGTTGAATTTTGGATGGGATTGGTAATGTATGAGGAATGGCTTATGGTTGGATAATGGTAGGGCCTTGGGGAGCATTATTTCTTGCACAAGCCAAAGGACTAGGTCTTGGTATGATGAAGGCATATTATGGAGCCTGGTCGCTTGCACAAGCCAAAAGACAAGGTCTAGGAATAATAATGGCATTCCTTAGATATTGAAGTCTTGGAATAAAAATGGTATGATGTGGTGGAGCCTGATTACTTGCATAAGCTAAAACATCTAAGTCTTCCTCATAAACCATAGCATCCCAGTCATGAGTTGGCTCATAAGCTGGTTCTTGACTATGTTCCATGTACATATTATTTCAAAGAGGGTATGGATTCATATCCCAAATAACATTATTTGTAGTTGGGTCTTTAAAGTCCTCACAAGCCTCTTCATGCCAATCTAGGTCTTGAGTTGGATTTTGTGGATTTTGACTATGTTCCCCATATGAATTATTGTAGGTAAAATAATAAAACTCTTTAGAAAATCTTTCTCTATAGGGGTTCCTAGTGGGATTTTGTGTGGCCATTCTATCATACGTTGGATTGTATGTGACTCCACCATAAGCGTAGCTAGTCATATCTATGTAAATGATGAAAGATCTTAAACAAAAAGGCTTAGAGTTCTATAAACTCTAAAAAACTATGTTCAAAGGAAAAATAGTTCAAGGTTAGTCTAACTTGGTCAAAAGATGGAGTTGCATCTCCAATATGGTTTGAAAGTGGAGTTGTATCTCCAAAATGATTTGTGTTAAGACTTGGCATAAAATAGACTAACATCAAATGTCTAATGTTAAATGTCATACACACAAAAGGTCAAACATCTGAATAAAAACCGTCATGTCAAAGGTCTAGGTCAAAGTGTTCTAAATAAGATCTAAACTAGGAAAGGGAAAAGTTGAGTTACTAGGTCTTTTATCCAAATGTGGAGTTAAAAGCTAGGCTCAAACAAATAGGCATATGCTAGGACTTTTGGCCAAACGGTGTTAAAAGCTAGACTTGAAACAACGGCTGATGTGATTTGATTTAATATAATAAGTTTGGAAACAACTTTGACATAAACTCGACACACAGAATCAAACATAAACATGATCAATTGCAATAAGGCAAAAGACATTTTGAGAAAGACTATGTTCTCCCAAATAAAGGTACAAACAATGATGAGGATAGGCATTGAACAAATAAACCATTAATAGTTTTCAAATTTGGGTAATCAATTAACCAAAGTTATACAACCCAAAAGAGAAAGATCTATGTATTAGCCCCAAGAATTAAGGCCAAACAGAAATCAATCAATGTTTGAATCCAAACTTGACAAGGTTAATTAAAAACTTAATGTTGAAAACTAGGATTTGACTAAACAAGCTAGACAATATTAGATAGCATGATGGTACAAGACAAAGTTCCAAATGGTATACATAAAATAGTTTAAAACAAATGGTTTTTGATACAAGGTGAAACAAGTCTTAAAATAAATTGAGTAGCCTAACGGCATACGCATGCTCGAATGATGTGATCTTTGTTATGTTTTAAAGACTCAAAAGGCAAAAATGGTTTGACATGATTTGGGTAGCATAACACTACCCTCCTCAACTTAAATACATTTTTTTGACATGGATTATGAACAAACAAACAAGTTTTAGTCTCAAAACATACCAAGCAAAAATGACCAAAATACACTAAGTATAATCATCCAAATCCTAGAAAGGGTATATCAATGTGGGGTTGAATAAACTAGCAAGCTTTCAAGTGTTTCTAAGGGAATAAATTACATAATGAATTTCATGTCAAATAATACAAAATAAAAGCATGGAAATTTGGCGACTGTGGCATTGGCTAGTTGTAAAAAGTTCTAATCCTTTTTACAACCACTACATCATGTTGTTTGCTCAATGTAGTGTGATGTCCAAATGCAGATACGTCTTGTGTGTAACTCCAATTATGAGCAAATTGAAGTCAATGCAGAGAGATAAAACTCCAGGTCAAATCTTCCATAAAGAACTCATGGGATGTGATGAAGTCCCCCTCACAATCCAAGTTTGCATAAAAATAAAGAAAGCATGAAATACAAAGACTTTAGGGTCATTTTCAAGTTCACTTAAACTTTGATGATTTTTTGGGGAGTGATTTAGAAGTCTTTATTTCTAAGCCTTGGACTAGGCTATTTGCAATTGGAATGGCACTTTCGATTCTAAGGGTTCCCTAAAGGGGATAAATGGAAGAGCATACACGCAACATCCCTCTTCTTACCGAACAAAACTTAGATCAAGCAACTATTGAAGACAAAAATCTTAGAAAGATGAGTTCATTTTTAAACCCAAATGAAAATGAGGTGGTGTTCATTTGACCCATTGGTCTTAGTCGTAACTTTGAAAACTAATGCTAAAAACACTTATTTAAGCACCTTATATGTTACTTTAAGCACCAAAATAATGTTCTTAATTCATTTTAAAACATGAAAAATATGTTCTAAAACATTATTTATCAAACTTGAAATCCACTAATTACCTTTCTACCCTTAAGCCATCACCCCAAAAGCAAATATGTTAGATAAGAAAGATGTTAAATAGATTTTCCAAATTTTTTAAATAAAAATATATAAAACTTGAAGCTAAAGTAATATTAGATTCTTAAAATATAGGAGAAAAAATGTGGTTTTAAAAAAAATCATCTAAAATGGAGTTTGTATGACCCCAAACCAAGCATTTTAAAATAGCTCTCAGGTTTATGTTTTTAAGAAAAAATTGATCGAAATTAGTTACACTTACTAACTGATGATGGTTATCTAATAGACATCAGTTACACAAATAATGACCGATGATGGCTATGCCAACCGATGATGTTTTTACTAACCAACGTCAGTTACTGTGTAAACTCATGACAAATAAAAATGGCCAAACAAAGTTAGAAAATCAAATTGTAAAATTTTTAATGATCCAAATGAAGATTTTAAAGTTGTAGCATGATCTTCTTCATGTGCGGGATGCATTGTGTCACACTAGGCATGCCATATGTGAACTAAGAATTTGACTCAAGAGAGGATGGCTAGTATGGTGTTAGTTCCAAAAATGAAAACAAAATGAAAGAAACACACTAACTAACACATCTCTAGGCCTAGACACTAAGGAAAACTTAGTTAATAAACATGAATAAAACACACAACTAAAATGCAAAAAAAACCTTCTTTTACATCACTTGGATGCTCCAAAATGCTTTTTGTAGTGGCTTGCTTGACTTGTACTCATGAAATCCTTGGAAATGGAAGCTTGGCTACTTCCATATCTCCTTGGCACCTTTGGCTTGTGGCTTGGCTTGGCTTAGAATCAATTTGGCATGATAAGACTAGTTGCTTGAAGATTTTGGAACCAATTTGGCATTATAAATTTGCATAATCATGTCTTTGAAGATATTTAAGCATAATAACTTTGCACCAAAATATCTTGGAAATTATGTTCATGGCCTCTTTATTTATATATTTTTGAGATTCATCAGAATCAACCTAAACCATCCATCTTAGGATTGAGATGTGTGGCTAAGGATTAATCCAATTTGCAATTAAAATTTATAAATAGGATCATCAATATTTGGGATAGAGGAGCAATTAAGAGGCATGGAGGGCTTTGATGAGGCATGGGAGGTATGAATCCTGATATTTGTGGCATTTATGGCCTAGGGATGTCATTCCAAGAAATGAGGTCACCTGATGATGCAGATATTCAATATTTATTTACAAAACAAATTATTCAACAAGTTTCCATGGAATTATTAATTATGCCTTGATTTGGATTAATTAGCTCTTAAGCATGTTTAAGCACTTTGTGCACAAATTACTCAAATTGATCAGAATGTCTTGTTATTAGTCCAAAATTTGAATGGATTGGAATTGGAAGTCCATGCTAGATGCATTGGAACCATTATCCCATTTAGGATGCTACTAAAAATAAATAACAAAGGCATGTATCTTGTGAAATATATTTAATAGAAAGAGCAATTCAGAGCACCTAGGTGCAAAATTAGCATTTTGACTTGAAATGATCTGATCAAAGTTCGTTAGCCCATAAATTGTATGGCATCATTTAGGGATACCCTGGCCAAAATCAGCACTTGTATACGTCATTTTCACATCATTTAGTGTGTTTTTAGTGTTTTTTAGGCCAAATTATACATTTTAGGTGGAAATTAGTCAAAATATTAATTAGGGGTTATTGGTGGCTAGATTTAGGTGTCTACACTTCCTAGAGTGGTTTGCAAACTTGGATTCATTTATTATAGATTGCATTCCTAGAGTAAAATTAAGTCTTATTCTTGAGTTGGCGATCATGTCATGCCTTCTATTTTCATTTCTCCATGCCTTGACTCCAATGTGCAAGAAAAGGAGCTTCATCCAGTTGTAATATAGCATCAAAGTGCACTTTCAATGATTCCTCATCATCCAGTCTCCCAACACACATAATGCAAAGAGAGGGAATAAGGAACTCTACTAGAATAATTACCTCAGTACAAAACACAAAATTCAATGGTGTGTTCTTATTTAGGCACTTGTAGGTGGTCTAATAATCCCAAAGTACTGTGGACACCTGATCATCCTAATCATTGCATCTAATATTACATATATTGGTTAAATTTATGCCCAATATCTTGTTGAATGCCTTAGTAGTACCATTGGCTTGAGGATGATATGGTGTTATTTAATGATGAGTAATCATGAATTTGACCAATTGGATACAGATTATCTTGTTAAGGAAGTGAGTACCATGGCCACTAGTGAAACTTAATGGACAACTAAACTTGGTAATAATATGTTCCTAGATAAATCACAAAGAAGTAACATATATATAATCTCATATCGGTGCAACTTCAGCCAAACAAGTTAGATAGTCAGTAGTGACGATAACATAGTGTGAACTAGTAAGTCATTTTACTAAGTTGATGGAGCCAACAAAGTCAATGGTATACTTTTTAAAAAATTCTATGATAGAATAGGATGAATTGGCATTGTATCTTTCCTATTGGGATTTACCACACCTAACAAATGTCACATTGGTGTGCATAAATCTTAGCATCCTTAAGAAGGGCAGGCTATCATAAACTAGATAATAAAACCTTTCATGTGGTAGCTTTTCTAACATAATATCCTCCATCAACACCTTCATATACCTTTCAGAGTACCTTAGCATTCTCATGTTTCATGATCTAATTTCAAAATACATCATCTTGACCAAACTTATAAAGGTCTCCCTCGATGAGCTAGAATGGAGCTATATGAACAATGAGTTACTTATTGGTTGGAGTGATTAAATGAGCTAGAGCTAATATAGTAGTAAAAAGGCTATTATTTCCTCTAATTCCTTAGGAATATACAAGACATAAAATAAATACATGTCAAGTAGGTCATCTTCGATCGAGTGTGTCAATTTTCCAGACTCAATTTGTGAAAGGTGGTTTGGACCGTAATTGGCCTTTTCAAGATTGACCATGACTGAGAACTAGAATTATTGAAATAACACTATCCATTGGCAAACTCAACCATGTAAAATTAGTTTGTTCACCAAATATTTTGATGCTTTATGGTATGTGAATAAAACAAAAGGGGTTGCCAGTAGATACAGTCAAAACTTTTGAAGAGCATAGAACATATATAGTGCCTCACGCTAGGTAGTGGTATAGTTTTTCTTGACTAAAGTAAGTTTTCTACTTATAAATTATATAAGGTGATTATATTACACTCTCCAGGCTGAGAAAAAGTATCATATTGACTATCATGCTAAAATCATTGACATGGATGTGGAATGATTTGATCCAGTGTAGGAATTGGAGAATTAGTGCAGTGATAAGCTTATATTTTAAGGCAACATAAGTTTCTTGGCATATAAAGGTCTAAATAAAGTATTCCTTATGTTTCAAAAGCTCTTTTAGAGGCACTACAATCCTAGCATGTCCATAGATTAATTTTCTATAGTATCTAGTGTGGCTTAGGAATGAGCGAACCTCTCATTGGGTAGTCGGTGCTGGCAGGCAAAGGATGATAGAAATCTTGGAGGGTTCTACTAGAAGTCCATATCAGTAAATAATATGACCAAGGAAAACACTGAACAGAGTAGTAAAGAGACATCTCTTCAAAGTAAGAGAAAATGAAGTGTCTTGCAGCACTCAAGCATGAGACAAATATTGGAACAATGGTATTTTACCAAGCCATATAACATCCAATCATCTAGATTACCCTAAAGGAACTTATGGATAAAGTCATTAATGGCTTTAATGGTGATTCTAGAGAACACAATAGGGTAATTCTTTAATCATAATGGCATGGCATTATAAGCAACATACCCCCACTCAATGGAAAATGTAGACTTGGGCTTATATTCCTCTATAATCTAGAGTTGATAATACCCAGATAAACCATCCATAAAGCTATAAATTTCATAACTAGTGCTGCCTTTGAGGATGTCTTCAGTGAATGGTGTCGAAAAAGGATCAATAACATAAGTAGTGTTAAGTAACCTATAATCCACACAGATCCTTATGCACCCATCCTTTTTAATGATTATTACAATTGGACTTACCCACTCAAACTCATTGATAAGAGTAATGACTCCCGCACACAACATACTATCAATATCTTCTTTAACATGTGCACATAAATTAGGATTCATTCAATAAATCCATTTTATGACTAGACGAGCACTTTTGACCAATTTGATGTGCATTTTAACCAAAAAAGAGTGAACACCCTTCATCTCATTATATTTTCTTGGGAAAAAATCATGATATTCTTTAAGCAACTCAAATACTTTTGTGATTTTAGTATCAGACAAGTAATTCCCCATAATAGTTATCTTTGGTGAATCTTCTATGCCAATATCATTGTATGGTCTAAAGTGACACCAAGTATGGGTGTTGTGTATCTGGAATGGTTTCATGAAAATTTATCACGCCATAATATTTTTGGATAGCTAAATGATTGGTCAATGGATTAGGTGGACCAAAACCTTCACCTTCTTCATCTTGCAATACAACTTTTGCCTTACACCTTCAAATGTCCTCTCGAAGTGCATCATTTAGTACTAGTTCAAGCTCACAAGAGTACATTCACTCAACTAACTCATTAAAAATGATCAATCCTTCATCTAAAATCCCATGTATACTTTGAATTCATTCCTCAAGGAAGCTTGGGTCACTGATGACCATTTGACACATTGCTTTTAGTGTAAGGCATAAATCCATTTATGGGGATATATAGGATAATATAGTAATCATATTATCCTTAAGTAAGTGCCAAGAATATGTACCTAGATGGTGTTCTTCATAGATATACCATGCTCAAGCCCAAGTGAGTAGAGTGCAATAAAATGCATGAACCCAAAGATATTCTAGCAGAAAGTTTTATTAGCCATCCTTATTAACTCACAAGCCTCAAGGTGAGGTTGTGATGTTTATATACCACTATAGATGATAGCACCATGTATATGATTATCATGATGAAACCTATGATTTAATTCAAAACATACATGATCCTAAATAAGTAGACACTCATGATGAATTTGCCACCACTATGTAGTTGTGCCATCAAAAATATGAACAAGTGATCACATGTGATCAACATTAGAATCACACAAGGATTCTAACTATTGGATAAATTCATAGACTTTTATTTGACCATGGAACTATGGAGCTTCATCTAGCCTTTCAAGTAGTGAAACCATGATTGGTCCATGCATGACTTGTCCAATCATGAGATGAACAAATCTATGGCATTCATGATACTTGTGATGAGTATCTTTATGATGACTAATATCACCACATACTATCCCAGTAAGGTCGTAGTCACCGTATGCTCAGTAGTTATAAGTATTACTCATGATTTTAGAGAGGGATTATACATCCATCCATCATAGGATATCGTCAGGGGTCAGATCTTGGTGTTCACTGCCTTGAGCTATGACATTATATAGATTATCAATATCCTCATCAACATTAGTAGGTTCAACATATGGGGGCCCATTAGCATGGTCCAATGGAATGAATATGCATTGGTCATCAATTTCAAAGATGATGTACCATTTCTTAAAGATTAAATTAGTGTTATTAACATAACACTATGGATGACCCAATAGTGTTGGGAAGTCATCAACCTCAGCCAATTCTAGGACTTTAAAGTCTGTTTTAAAAGTAACATCGAAGATATCCACACTGGCATCTTTAAAGGCATTGATGGGTAAAGTGTGGGTCTTGTTTAACATAAATAATAAATGGGGCAAAGGTTACGAATATGTGACTAGCCATATTTATACAAGCATCCTTTATGAGGAGATTGACTTTAGTTTCGATGTTGACTAATATGTCCTAGATTACCCATCGATCGATGGTGGTATTTACCAATATTTTTTTCTTCTTGTGTTCTAGAGGGGAAGGGAATATCTTGTCATCGAGCATGGTTTAATCAATAATATTTAGTAGGCCTTAACATATGATGATTTATCCAATTTTGTACCAATGGTATAATATCCTCATCTAATAATCTCTTATAGAACTCTTGGAAGTCATCCCGTACCATGTCATGATGGTTTGTAGCTTTCTACATATCAATACATTAAGCAATATCAAGGTATTTAATAAAATTAAATATCCCCTTGAAATTCCTTTACCAAGTTCATAACATCTCATATCACCTCTTTATGTTGTTGAGTTTTAGGATACCTAGTAGCACAAAGCTCTTTGCATTGTACCTTTTGGTGGAGTTGATGTAGACTAGGACTGCCCACCACTGTGCATTGTAATATTAAATTTTGGATTATCAGAGTGTTAGGGCATGGTTTCTCATATGGTTTCTTAATGAATATAATACCAACACCTTTCTCATTTATTTCCTTTGTAATGTCTATGTAAAATTTAGGGTACTCCTCTATGACGGTGATCATTTTCATAAAAGGCACATAAAGGATAGACCAAAGTGATCAAGGGAACTACACTTATAGAAAGTCCATTATGGAAAGCATACACCTCCACATCCTCCACCTTGACCTTGCATATGATAACCACCATTATCTTAGTTTTTTGAAATAGATGCCTAATGAGTACCATGTGCACATGCCTCATTAATGTCACTAACGAGACAACATACATTATTATCACTAGCATATGCATCACATATCTTACAATAAGTAGACACATTTTATTGAGTGGAATGTTGTAATAAAGGACAAGTATGAATATTATTCTCTTCCCCACAAATCTCACATGACTATTTTAGTACAACTTGTATGTTCTTATGGGGACAATTAATTTTATTATGGCCTTCAGACTCACAATCGATGGACCATAAGTCACTATGAGTGTCATGAGAATTATGTGAAGTCATATTTTCTAATTTACATTCCATTGCATTGATTTTAACCTCCATAAAAGGACTAATTCCTATATTAATGTTTCCAACAACTTCAACATGAAGTGAAACTTCTAATGCCTCATGCAGACTAATAAAAGTTCTTTGAGACAATGTTCATCTAAATGGCAGCAAAAAACTTCCCATGAGCCACTAAGCATGTTGAGCAACATTGATCTTAAATAATATCTTGTAAATAAGTGTCTTGAACAATTCATCATACTCACACACACTCCCATTTAGCTCTTGTTTGATATCTTTCAATGCAACAATACCCTATTGCTCAAACTCCAAAATGTCAAAAACCTAAAGGAATGCTTCCTTAAGCTAGTCATAATGAAATACAACCTATTGAGAATCATATTTTTGCTGCCATTTATGTGCTCTTTCTAGGAAACTCGTTACAAATTGAGTGGCTTTTCACTCAGAGGAGGTTATGCTATGTGCTCTCTAAATAAGTTCACACTTGTGAACATGTTTAGTGACAATCTCCACACCTCAATATTCTTGAAAATGGATCATCATTTCATAGTAAAGGGTGGGTGGTTGAGGTGCTTGAAATGGTGGCTACTCATAACTTCCTTATCCTCTTATTCCTTGAGGAGGAGGTTCACCACTTCCTTTTGTGCCTCTTCCTAGTCCACCAGTCGAACCACCACCTAGTCCAACTGCTATGCCTCTAGAAACAACAAAAACACCCTATACATTGGAAGCTAAGGTGGGTTGAGTCACTATATTTTGGCTAATACTTTTCCCACTACTTATGTTGGGTCCACCAAGCATACCAATTTGGGCCATAGAATTATGTTGCAATGGGAAAAAAAGAATTAATACACCAGTGTCTAAAATTTTCTTGATTAAAGTTTCTCATATAGGGTCAGTCTCCTATTCTATGATGTTTGTATCCCAGTCATCTATAATTAGTTCATCTAGCTCAAAATCATGAGCTTGCATTGTGGTTAGGGAACTCGATCGACTCAACTTGGGTTCTTCAGTCTCCACTTCCTAGCTTGCTTCTCCCACATTTACTAGAGATGGTGTTGGTTGTGGTCTAAAAATTGGAGAGTCCTCCCTATGCCCTTTTGCTTCCCTGTAAATCCTTACTTCACTTCATGAGTCCTCTCATCCCCTTCTTATGTCACTTCCACCTATAATCCTTTACCAAGCTTCATCATATTTGTACTTCTGCAACTTCCACTAACTAACTACCATATTGAACCACAATTCTTCACAATTACCCCTATGTTCCTATACCAACTGTGTTGCTTATGTAAGGAAAAGCTTATCCCTCCATGGGAAAAGTCTCAAGTCTAGAGTTAATAAATAGTTTCTTCACCTCTAGAGGAAATTACTTGAGATATCAACCATGTGGTTCTCAGAAAAGCTATAACTTAGCTTCTTTTAAATAAGAATAAGTTGATACAGTGTAGTCTAAGAAAATTATTTAACACCCCTCACCACCAGACATCAACAATTCACATCCATGGTGCTCCCAAGTGTGCTAAGGTCATCTGACACTCTATTATCCAATATGTCTTCTATCTATGATATCTTGACCAGTCTTGAGCATAGGATATGATCTAACCATGCAAATGAACATGTACTTCCATAAAGAGAGTCTCATTCAAGGAACTATATAGATTTTGTTCAATCCATGCATGTGTAGAAACTCTTGATTGAAGAAATGGTACTAAAAGGTTATCTTTGACACTAGTAATCCATCATTCAATGTTTTCAAGAGACAATCACTCAAGCATGTTCCATCATCATGTAAATAAGTGCTATGATGATTGAAAATAGAACCAAAATTTTGGTTTAGTTTTCTATTTAGGCCTAAATTTCCTTAGATATATGTTGAAGTAATTACAACACCATGAGTTAGCATGTTGGATTTTCATGTAAGAATTAGAGTTCTCATGTGTTCACTTGAAGCATGTAATGAGGGACCAGTACATGTTGATTTATTGTGTGAAGGTGTACTTAACACGTATCAACACTCAAACATACACTTTATTCATTGACTAACCAGAAAAAAATACATAGTTGTGGACCTAAATTAAGTTAAATGAACAAACACAATTAAAATGACCAACACCATTATTTATAGAATCCACATGATAACATTCAAGTAATGCAACTTCTATTCATCATATTCATAATAAAATCACAAGTTACATAACAAATGCATGGTGCAACTCATTGATATAAATAAGCTATAAACTAGAGTACAACAACAATATATAATGATATCCTGAATTACATCAATGGAATAACAATCAACATCAATCATAACATTTGATAATAATTAGCAACATTACAAATCTCTAATCAGCGGTATTTATACTAGGTTCTCCCTGACCAAGTAGTTATAATAGTAATGACACTCTTAATGACTAGCCAACGATCTTCAGTGGACTAAGAGTCATGATAGCCAACTACATTGCTTCTTTAAGGATCCAAGCCTTTGTGTCCGTAAATTCTTATTTGGTGTTGGATCCTCGTCACCAAGTGTCTATCTTCTTAAGGTCTAGTGCTAGATTCTTGCGTGACTTAGTCTATTTCATCCTTGAGAATCGTTCCTTAACTGTCTCTTGCTTTTCATGCACTCCCCAAGTCTACCGCTAGTGTTCTGAGCCCTCCATTCTTTGGTTCTTTGTTTATAATGCATAATTTCTAATTGGGTCTTCTCGTGTTGTGAACTCATGTGCCATGGTCTTCTGCACCTATATATCTTTCATATTGTGCTTATTTTGTACCATGCTTCTCTCACATCATACTTCTTTTGCATCATGTTTTTTTTGTGTCGTGCGTTTTCTACATCGCCCGCCTCTATCAAAAGACTTAGCCAAAATTTGGGGTCCAACAACACTTAATTTGGATCTTATTATAGCTCTTGACATGGTAGACACTTGGATCTTAAAAGAATAGATGTTTGAGTTGTCATAGTCATTGACGATTCCATGAAAAATAAATAGATTTTATCTTTTGACTAGCTATGGGAATACAATTATGTCTTCTAAATGGTTCATTGACTAGTCTTAGGTTTGAATCGATTTACACTGATTTAAACTCATTTACATTACAAAACCCTACTTTACTAAAATATAAACTTACATCCATTACAATGTAAATTGTACCTTTAGGGAAACTACTAGTTTAGCGCATATATATATATATATATATATATATATATATATATATATATATATATATATATATATATATATATATATAGAGAGAGAGAGAGAGAGAGAGAGAGAGAGAGAGAGAGAGAGTTGCATAGCTCGTTTTCATTTGTCATAAATACAACATGGCTATAAACACACATGCATTAGTGCGGTTAGAACATCAATAAACACAATGAATGTGCCAAAGTAATTAATCCAAGTATTTAGAGTCGATATTCAATATTATAAATAAATATGAAGCATTTACTATTATTTATAGGAACAAATCAATCATTAATTATAACATTAAATTTTATATAGAGTAAACATTACGTCATCAATAGATTAACTGGTTTACATGCAATATAGTTAGTTTGTTATTTGTGATCTGGTGAACTATTAAGAGCACTTATAAATATTTGATGCTTAAAAACCCTCTTAATCTTGAGTACATGCGTCAAAATAAATCTTTTTCGTATTCATTCATAGGTTCAATTACCGTATTTTGGTTTGGAATAAAGAGAACATTTTAAAAAAAAAATTGTGTTATATTATAAAAATGCGAGTGAAGCTTTTGAAACTTTAATTCTTACGATCAAAGATGTCAAATTATTTTCTTCCTGTTTATTGTTTTCTAAGAACAATCTATAACTCTTTATTATTTATTTTGAGCAAAACAAATTTATACAATTAAATCTAATTTTTGGTAATATATGTCAATTAAACGTAAATTAATTGTTGTTTTTTACGTTTGATTGATTGGGTGGATTGGGGTGGGGTGGAGTGACGTTTGGTTGGTGGATACATTCCCATCAAACAATTACACCTTGGTCTTATATGTACAGTTGCTAGTAGGAATTTGGTGGCGAATGCGTCTCTTCTCTACCACATGATCTTAGATTGAATGTGTTGAAGCGGCGACTTTCATTTACCACATTAATGATCTCTTCTATGCCATATGAAATGAACGAGGCGTTGGTCATAGGATTTTACCCCCTCATTAATGTGTGTATGCCGGTGAGTCAAGACAAGGCATTAAAAGTCTCCTTCCCTTGGAAGGGGTGGTCCCCCCATGAGATTTTTTATGCTCATGAAATTATGCTTTCAATTGTGACAGATGGCAATTTAAAAGTGAAGGTTGGTTAATTAAATTTTGTCATCTTTTAAGATACAATTTCTAGATATTTTGAGAGGACATTGACTTTTATTATAGACATTGACTTTCACTCTAGTTTTCGTTATCACTTTTAAATTATGGGTCACGGGTTTTAGAATAGTCATTTTTAAGTTTTATATAATAATATATTTAGATTAATGTCTTTTATTTTAATTTAAAAAATCGAAAAATAATGGAATACAATAATTAATTAATATAATATGTTAAAAAATAAAATTTTGAAATTAGTATCTCTTCAATATAATAAATTAATTATTATTTAAATATATAATTTTTTTTTTAAGACATATATAAAAAAACTCACAAACAGATTTTATATTAATAAATAAAATTATCTTTTAAAAATTAAAATTAAAAATAAATATAAAAACATTTTGAAGAAACTTCCACTCATTTTTTACCATTACCTCAAACTTCTCACCTATAATCATTACCATGCCTTTATATAAACTAAATTATAAATTATAAAATTTTATTTTATTTTATTTTATAGTTTTCATTTGCTCAATAAAAATGTGTATTATACCTAGCCCTGCCTTAGTTTCCGGGGAAACAATCAATCAGAACGGTTCTTTAATTTTTAATTTTTATAGAAACATTAAATTATATATAATGCCTATTCGGATCTATATCGGTGCTTGTGCATGTGATCTGTTTAGCCTGTGGTAAAGCGTTTACAGTTATGGCCTGTTTTGTGGGTGCAGTTGCACTAATTTCAATTTTGGTAGTGAATATAAACTCCATTGCCATGGCCATCCCAAGGGATGCGGAGTCGCTTGTGGCATTCAAACAGAGCTTCGATGGGTTTCCGTTGGATGATTGGGTGGAACCCTCCAACTTCTGTAATTGGACGGGCGTGGCCTGTGACCTCTCCACCCAAACCGTAGTTGCGCTCAATCTGCAAAACAAGTCCATCTCTGGTCCATTCCCTCTTCACCTCCCCAGCTTTAGCCGCCTCGTTACACTCAACCTTTCCTCCAATTTTCTGACGGGCCAAATTCCGTCGTCTGCGTTCGGCTCATTGTCTGCCCTTTCTTATCTTTCTCTGGCTCGCAACAATCTCACCGGCACTCTTCCATTATCTCTCTCCAACTGCACCGCGCTCAAGATCCTTGACCTGTCACATAATCACCTTGTTGGACCCATCCTTCCGAGTCTTTCAAGGCTATACAACTTAGAACAGCTTAATTTCCGTGAGAACAATTTCAGAGGCCCAATTCCTGAATCTCTGTCAAATTGTACCAATCTGGTCTTGCTGGAGTTGTGTTTTAACTATTTTCTCAACGGGACCGTACCCGCAAGCCTAGGCCGCCTCACCAGACTGCAAAACCTGTGTCTAGGCTTCAACAGTCTCTCCGGTGCGTTTCCTGTTACCGTCATTCGCAATCTTACCCAACTGCGGATATTGCATCTTGGAATTAACAGAATAGGCGGGCCAATTCCCTCATGGCTCGGAGAAATGGCATACCTCGAGTACCTATGGCTGGCATCAAATCTTTTCGATGGACCCCTTCCTCCACAGCTCGGAAACATATCCTCGCTCAGAGTCTTAGCCGTGTTCAACAACTCATTCACAGGTAGTATTCCAAAATCTTTCGGTCAACTTTCCCGGTCGATCGCACTCAGCTTGTCGTATAATTATCTCACAGGTTCTCTTCCAGTGGAGCTAGGGAATCTTACGAATCTCCATTTCGTACGAGTGAGGGGTAATTCATTAAGCGGAAGTATTCCGGCCGTGTTTGGCCGAATGGAATACCTTCAACAATTTGCAGCGGAAAACAATAATTTCAGCGGAAGGATTCCTGCGGAGCTGGGCAACTGCTCTGCCCTGGGCCTCCTCAGACTCCACTTCAATCAGCTTACCGGGGCCATACCTCCACAGCTGGGCCGCCTTCTCCTCCTCGCCGACTTGCATTTGGAGCACAATCAATTAACGGGAACGATACCCGAATCCCTGTCCAACTGTAGCAAACTCCAGGATCTTTCCCTAGGCTATAATCAGCTGCGAGGTAGCATCCCTCCTTCCATCGCAGGGTTGCGGAATATAGTTCTTTCCTTTTCTATGCCCCGTAATCGACTTACGGGAGAAATCCCGGCAGAGATAGGCAGCATGATATCTGTGACAGTAGTAGACCTGGCTGGGAATCTGTTAAGCGGAAAGATCACAGAGAGCCTGGGAAGTTGCGTGGAGCTGCTGCAACTGAATCTTTCAAACAACCAGTTTAGCGGACCAATTCCTCGATCTCTAAGGTATCTCATCACTCTTACAGACTTGGATCTTTCTGTTAATAATTTATCCGGACCCATACCGGATTACCTTGCCGACATGGCAACTCTCAGCCATCTGAACGTGTCTTACAACCGTCTCTCTGGTCCTATTCCTAACCGTGGAGTGTTCAAAAATCTCTCGGCCAGCTCTTTCCTTGGAAACTCTGAATTGTGCAGTGCAGAATGCCCGGAATCAGGAGTTCAATCCTCCAGCGGTCTCTCAAATCGGTCCAAGTTCGGTATTATTGTGGGATCTTTTGCTTTTGGCGCTCTCGTTCTAACAGCCATGGCATACATTTATGTTTACAGGAAGCAATTTTTTAATCTGAAGAGGAACCAGCAGTGCCCAGTACAGCAGCAGGATCTGTTCTTAGAGCGAGAAGCAGTCATATTGAGTCCGCAAGAGCTGTTCAACGCAACTGCAGGTTTTAGCGATGCCAACATAATCGGCTCGGGTAAAACGGCCATCGTGTACAGAGGCGTGCTGAATATATCCGGCAAACGCAAAGACATCGCCGTCAAGAGATTTAGAGACGAAGTACAGGACAGTATTGCTGTGGATGCGAGCCTGATTGCTGAAGTTAAAGCATTGGCCATGGCTAGACACCGTAACTTAGTTAGATTGTTGGGGTGTTGTTTGGCGCCAAAGACCAAGGCCTTGGTTCTGGACATGATGTCGAATCGAACCTTGGCCACGCATATTCAGGAGCAGACACTAAACTGGGAAATGTGCTCGAGGATTGCGCAGGGTGTGGCGCAGGGATTAATGCATCTTCATCACGCATGTCCGGAGCCAATTCTACACTGCGATCTGAAACCCTCCAACATTTTGCTGGACATGGAATTCGAACCCGCGATTGCAGATTTCGGGATTTCTAGAATTCTAAAATACGACGATATGAGCCGCGGGTTTAGCACCTCCAACCTCAAAGGCTCTATCGGCTACATGTCACCAGGTACGTACTTACTCCCACTGTAAACAACGTAGGCGATATCTTTTCATTTTCCTAAAGCTCCTTTGATTTGTCCAGAATATGGATTTAGCGGGAGAATGACGGCAAAAGGAGACGTGTACAGCTATGGAGTTGTAATTTTAGAAATGATATCAGGGAAAAATCCAACCTCAGAGATGTTTACAGACGAAAACTCGCTTCCAAAGTGGGCACTAAGAGCTGCCATCGATGACACGCCACTCCAGGTAGTTGCCACTCATTTTTTAATGATTGTTGGTGCGGTTGAAGAAATGGAGCAGCAAATGGTTAATATGGTGCGCCTGGGATTGGCTTGCACTTCGCCTAAACCTGAAAACCGCCCGACAATGAAGGAAGTGGTCAGCATTTTGGAGAAAATTAATTACACAAAGGCATCCATTACGTTACCTTCAACTTTAGAGTTGATGCAATGACAGAAATAAAACTTATAATAATAGTATGTGTTAGATGTTCAACTATTTATTCACGTTGAAGCGTTGGACAATTTTTTTTTTTTTTTTTTTTTTTTTGATAGATTTTAGATTTCTCATTTTAAATAAGTATTGTTTAAACTTTAATATTCATTATAATTGATGAAAAATATTTATATTTATTGTTATGTAAAAAGAATTGAAAGTTGTGCAATATATTATGGTTAGTTTTTAGTTGTTTTATAATTTATATTAATTTTAATGGTATTTTAATATAATATTAAAACAGATTATTATATGTGTTATAATTATCTTCTTATCATAAATTATATTATAAATAATTGTTTATATAATCAATTATATATAATATAAAATTTACATAGAGATGTCAATATCTATATAGTTTCTAAACTTCTTAATTAAAAAAATTATTTTCATAAATAAAATTAATTGTCCATAAAATAGGATAAAGTCCCAAATCATGACAGAGATGAAATAGGAATATGTTAACGATCATTATCGAATTCATAAATTTATATTGTTTAATGTTGTCATTCACTTTCGTGTTAATTTTTTATTTCTTACTTCTTATAATCTTCATTGTAGTAATGTTTTATTTTTCTAAGTTTATTATCAATCATATGAAACAATCAACTCACATGCACACCTCAAAATAAAATTCCATATATATTATAATTATCATACATTAAAGAGACATGAATTAATCGAAAAAAATGGTGTGACATTTGAAATATCATATAAATGATTGCCGGGTAATTGTTTATGTTTGTTTTATACTAATTTACTTCAAATCAAATAATATTGATATTTTAATTGATGTTTAATATTGAAAACTCTTTTCTTAATCTGATTTTATATAAATTATTAGAATAATACATTTAATAATGATTATAATTATTACATTGATATAAATGAATATTCTATGAGAATATGTGAAAAAATATTATTTAATTTTCTTGTCCTAAACTTGAGAATTGTTAAAATAATATGTCTTTTCAAAGGCTTTCATTAGTTAAAGAAGAAAAATATTTACTCAAGTGATTCGTATAATAATTAATTCAAAGGCTCTCAAAGGTAGAGATTAATTAATTCAAAATTTGATTTTTCTTATATTTTAACATTCCAAACAAAAAATATAAATTAAAAATATCAAACTTTCAAATGAATTAATTTTAGTTTTCTTATATGATATCTAGGTGAGACTATATATTTAATTAGTTTAAAGCTATATATAAAATAAAATAGTTATATATACATAGTCAATTCAAAATAATTATATGTGTTAATGGTAATTTAGTGGCAAGAACAATAGCATATTTAAAATCTATAAATAAAAAATGGAAAGAATTAATTAAAAAAAAATAAAAATAACAAATTATAAACCTATAATGAAGCCATGAAAGATATATTTTATTAAAACAAAGGCATGCCTTCTCCTTCTTTCACATTTACCTATAAAGACTCTTTAAATTACCTTTTAAATCTTCTTCTATGACTCTTTGACTCTTTTTTTACACTTATTTATATATATATATATATATATATATATATATATATATATATATATATATATATATATAATATTAATTAATACCAAATTATACTAAATCTTAAATCTCTATATCCATGCTAACACTCACCTAGAATAAAATAGGTGTCTCATCCTGAAACACTTAAATAATAGGCCCAAATTTTTTAAGTTTTTACAATTTTATTGAATTACAAATGTAATTGAGGTAATCTACTTAATTAATACTAATCTCCTTGGTATCTCTGCCAAGACTCCATGCTCTATTACAACCAACTAGTCTAACTAGTCTTAGTCATAATTGGCATACCTCTTTACTATTATCTAATAAGTCTCAACCACAATTGTCAGACCTCTTCTTTGATGTTATTTTAAATATTTAATACAACCTCAATTGCATTTTAATTTCACAAAATGATAAACAATTCTGTTTGTTCAAACCTTATGAAACTTTGGGAAAATATAGAACGACTTCACTTTCATCATGCAAATTTTTATTATTATTTAATATAAATCATGAGCCAACTATATTCTCTCTTTAATTACCCACATGTCCGAAAACTATGTGCTCCAATTAGGCAATCTTTGTGCACTACATTATTCAGGATATTTCAAGACTGAAATATTTTGCAGGTACCAAATATTGATAGTTGTACTCTAATAACTCTATAACTACCATTTGGTTAGTTTATTGATAATAACGCTACACTTTATTTATTATTAAAAATTATATTCCAACATATATATGATGTCTAATCAATCAATGACTTTTCAAACCTCCTATGACCAATTGAAGCTTATACAATGTGGTTTCTATATTTTAGGATATCAAAACTAGAGTTGAAAATTCAAAGTCATGGAATATAATTTGTGAAAAAATCTAGCCTGAAGGAAAGACATATTTTAGTGGATACATGGGGATCATCATTTATGTCCGATAATGAGGCACTAACAACCAAGGTATGGAAAAATAAAATCAACAGTCATTCAAAATTATTAATGATGATATACTTGAAATACTACATCATTCCCAAAATAAATTGAATGTCGAAATGAAAGGACATAAAACAAAATAAAATGGATAGGTGAGAAGATGATGCATCACATCAACAACTTCCATTGGATGGATCAACATTTTTATACATAGAATAACAACCATCACATCATTAGCAATCGGTTGACATTAATTCACAAGGCATAATCATGCACAACTAGCTCAACACATTTAAACCATTCTATCATATGGATTTCAGTTGATATATATATATATATATATATATATATATATAATATTAATTAATACCAAATTATACTAAATCTTAAATCTCTATATCCATGCTAACACTCACCTAGAATAAAATAGGTGTCTCATCCTGAAACACTTAAATAATAGGCCCAAATTTTTTAAGTTTTTACAATTTTATTGAATTACAAATGTAATTGAGGTAATCTACTTAATTAATACTAATCTCCTTGGTATCTCTGCCAAGACTCCATGCTCTATTACAACCAACTAGTCTAACTAGTCTTAGTCATAATTGGCATACCTCTTTACTATTATCTAATAAGTCTCAACCACAATTGTCAGACCTCTTCTTTGATGTTATTTTAAATATTTAATACAACCTCAATTGCATTTTAATTTCACAAAATGATAAACAATTCTGTTTGTTCAAACCTTATGAAACTTTGGGAAAATATAGAACGACTTCACTTTCATCATGCAAATTTTTATTATTATTTAATATAAATCATGAGCCAACTATATTCTCTCTTTAATTACCCACATGTCCGAAAACTATGTGCTCCAATTAGGCAATCTTTGTGCACTACATTATTCAGGATATTTCAAGACTGAAATATTTTGCATGTACCAAATATTGATAGTTGTACTCTAATAACTCTATAACTACCATTTGGTTAGTTTATTGATAATAACGCTACACTTTATTTATTATTAAAAATTATATTCCAACATATATATGATGTCTAATCAATCAATGACTTTTCAAACCTCCTACGACCAATTGAAGCTTATACAATGTGGTTTCTATATTTTAGGATATCAAAACTGGAGTTGAAAATTCAAAGTCATGGAATATAATTTGTGAAAAAATCTAGCCTGAAGGAAAGACATATTTTAGTGGATACATGGGGATCATCATTTAAGTCCGATAATGAGGCACTAACAACCAAGGTATGGAAAAATAAAATCAACAGTCATTCAAAATTATTAATGATGATATACTTGAAATACTACATCATTCCCAAAATAAATTGAATGTCGAAATGAAAGGACATAAAACAAAAGAAAATGGATAGGTGAGAAGATGATGCATCACATCAACAACTTCCATTGGATGGATCAACATTTTTATACATAGAATAACAACCATCACATCATTAGCAATCGGTTGACATTAATTCACAAGGCATAATCATGCACAACTAGCTCAACACATTTAAACCATTCTATCATATGGATTTCAGTTGATATATATATATATATATATATATATATATATATATATATATATATATATATATATATATATATATATATATATATATATATATATATATATATAATATTAATTAATACCAAATTATACTAAATCTTAAATCTCTATATCCATGCTAACACTCACCTAGAATAAAATAGGTGTCTCATCCTGAAACACTTAAATAATAGGCCCAAATTTTTTAAGTTTTTACAATTTTATTGAATTACAAATGTAATTGAGGTAATCTACTTAATTAATACTAATCTCCTTGGTATCTCTGCCAAGACTCCATGCTCTATTACAACCAACTAGTCTAACTAGTCTTAGTCATAATTGGCATACCTCTTTACTATTATCTAATAAGTCTCAACCACAATTGTCAAACCTCTTCTTTGATGTTATTTTAAATATTTAATACAACCTCAATTGCATTTTAATTTCACAAAATGATAAACAATTCTGTTTGTTCAAACCTTATGAAACTTTGGGAAAATATAGAACGACTTCACTTTCATCATGCAAATTTTTATTATTATTTAATATAAATCATGAGCCAACTATATTCTCTCTTTAATTACCCACATGTCCGAAAACTATGTGCTCCAATTAGGCAATCTTTGTGCACTACATTATTCAGGATATTTCAAGACTGAAATATTTTGCATGTACCAAATATTGATAGTTGTACTCTAATAACTCTATAACTACCATTTGGTTAGTTTATTGATAATAACGCTACACTTTATTTATTATTAAAAATTATATTCCAACATATATATGATGTCTAATCAATCAATGACTTTTCAAACCTCCTACGACCAATTGAAGCTTATACAATGTGGTTTCTATATTTTAGGATATCAAAACTGGAGTTGAAAATTCAAAGTCATGGAATATAATTTGTGAAAAAATCTAGCCTGAAGGAAAGACATATTTTAGTGGATACATGGGGATCATCATTTAAGTCCGATAATGAGGCACTAACAACCAAGGTATGGAAAAATAAAATCAACAGTCATTCAAAATTATTAATGATGATATACTTGAAATACTACATCATTCCCAAAATAAATTGAATGTCGAAATGAAAGGACATAAAACAAAAGAAAATGGATAGGTGAGAAGATGATGCATCACATCAACAACTTCCATTGGATGGATCAACATTTTTATACATAGAATAACAACCATCACATCATTAGCAATCGGTTGACATTAATTCACAAGGCATAATCATGCACAACTAGCTCAACACATTTAAACCATTCTATCATATGGATTTCAGTTGATATATATATATATATATATATATATATATATATATATATATATATATATATATATATATATATATATATATATATATATATATATATATATATATATAATATTAATTAATACCAAATTATACTAAATCTTAAATCTCTATATCCATGCTAACACTCACCTAGAATAAAATAGGTGTCTCATCCTGAAACACTTAAATAATAGGCCCAAATTTTTTAAGTTTTTACAATTTTATTGAATTACAAATGTAATTGAGGTAATCTACTTAATTAATACTAATCTCCTTGGTATCTCTGCCAAGACTCCATGCTCTATTACAACCAACTAGTCTAACTAGTCTTAGTCATAATTGGCATACCTCTTTACTATTATCTAATAAGTCTCAACCACAATTGTCAAACCTCTTCTTTGATGTTATTTTAAATATTTAATACAACCTCAATTGCATTTTAATTTCACAAAATGATAAACAATTCTGTTTGTTCAAACCTTATGAAACTTTGGGAAAATATAGAACGACTTCACTTTCATCATGCAAATTTTTATTATTATTTAATATAAATCATGAGCCAACTATATTCTCTCTTTAATTACCCACATGTCCGAAAACTATGTGCTCCAATTAGGCAATCTTTGTGCACTACATTATTCAGGATATTTCAAGACTGAAATATTTTGCATGTACCAAATATTGATAGTTGTACTCTAATAACTCTATAACTACCATTTGGTTAGTTTATTGATAATAACGCTACACTTTATTTATTATTAAAAATTATATTCCAACATATATATGATGTCTAATCAATCAATGACTTTTCAAACCTCCTACGACCAATTGAAGCTTATACAATGTGGTTTCTATATTTTAGGATATCAAAACTAGAGTTGAAAATTCAAAGTCATGGAATATAATTTGTGAAAAAATCTAGCCTGAAGGAAAGACATATTTTAGTGGATACATGGGGATCATCATTTATGTCCGATAATGAGGCACTAACAACCAAGGTATGGAAAAATAAAATCAACAGTCATTCAAAATTATTAATGATGATATACTTGAAATACTACATCATTCCCAAAATAAATTGAATGTCGAAATGAAAGGACATAAAACAAAAGAAAATGGATAGGTGAGAAGATGATGCATCACATCAACAACTTCCATTGGATGGATCAACATTTTTATACATAGAATAACAACCATCACATCATTAGCAATCGGTTGACATTAATTCACAAGGCATAATCATGCACAACTAGCTCAACACATTTAAACCATTCTATCATATGGATTTCAGTTGATATATATATATATATATATATATATATATATATATATATATATATATATATATATATATATATATATATATATATATATATATATATATATATATATATATATATATATATATATATATATATATATATAATATTAATTAATACCAAATTATACTAAATCTTAAATCTCTATATCCATGCTAACACTCACCTAGAATAAAATAGGTGTCTCATCCTGAAACACTTAAATAATAGGCCCAAATTTTTTAAGTTTTTACAATTTTATTGAATTACAAATGTAATTGAGGTAATCTACTTAATTAATACTAATCTCCTTGGTATCTCTGCCAAGACTCCATGCTCTATTACAACCAACTAGTCTAACTAGTCTTAGTCATAATTGGCATACCTCTTTACTATTATCTAATAAGTCTCAACCACAATTGTCAGACCTCTTCTTTGATGTTATTTTAAATATTTAATACAACCTCAATTGCATTTTAATTTCACAAAATGATAAACAATTCTGTTTGTTCAAACCTTATGAAACTTTGGGAAAATATAGAACGACTTCACTTTCATCATGCAAATTTTTATTATTATTTAATATAAATCATGAGCCAACTATATTCTCTCTTTAATTACCCACATGTCCGAAAACTATGTGCTCCAATTAGGCAATCTTTGTGCACTACATTATTCAGGATATTTCAAGACTGAAATATTTTGCATGTACCAAATATTGATAGTTGTACTCTAATAACTCTATAACTACCATTTGGTTAGTTTATTGATAATAACGCTACACTTTATTTATTATTAAAAATTATATTCCAACATATATATGATGTCTAATCAATCAATGACTTTTCAAACCTCCTACGACCAATTGAAGCTTATACAATGTGGTTTCTATATTTTAGGATATCAAAACTGGAGTTGAAAATTCAAAGTCATGGAATATAATTTGTGAAAAAATCTAGCCTGAAGGAAAGACATATTTTAGTGGATACATGGGGATCATCATTTAAGTCCGATAATGAGGCACTAACAACCAAGGTATGGAAAAATAAAATCAACAGTCATTCAAAATTATTAATGATGATATACTTGAAATACTACATCATTCCCAAAATAAATTGAATGTCGAAATGAAAGGACATAAAACAAAAGAAAATGGATAGGTGAGAAGATGATGCATCACATCAACAACTTCCATTGGATGGATCAACATTTTTATACATAGAATAACAACCATCACATCATTAGCAATCGGTTGACATTAATTCACAAGGCATAATCATGCACAACTAGCTCAACACATTTAAACCATTCTATCATATGGATTTCAGTTGATATATATATATATATATATATATATATATATATATATATATATATACATACATATATACATATATATATATATATATACATATATATATATATATATATATATATACATATATATATATATATATATATATATATATACATATATATATATATATATATATATATACATATATATATATATATATATATATATATATATATATATATATATATATAAAGGAGCAAAAATAACACAAGAATATTACCTACTTTTAAAAGAAATATACCTTTGTGGTCTACATATAATTCAATCAAATGTGCATAAATCTCTCAATAACACCACTCCAATTATAGAAAATTTTCAAACACGTCTACAACAAAAGCCATGGATCATGCATAAATTTTAATCCCTCTCACAAATGTGCAAAAGGAATAAATGGGGATTGGTTTGGCACTTTGTGAAACTAGATACCATGATCCTTACCCCTTCAATTTGATTAACACTGTGTTTGCCAATATGTTCAGCCACAACCAATCCAAAGAAACACAAGTAAGATCCCTAACACTCTGACACCCTCTACAAGGTTCTGATATGGAAACACTTATTAAGATTCCTAATTTTGGGAAGTTGGATGAGTTGATTTTCATATTACTCATTATATATAATGAGGGTGTGATTCATCTTTCACATGATGTTACCATCTTAATCAATGTTGTAACCATGGTGTGAGAAATGGGACTCCTATCTCAGACAAATCTTTTTTACCATATAAAACTAATTATCCACCAACTCATTCAGATATAAAAGAAAAATATAGTATGACATCTAGGGGGATTCCTATTGACACAATGGAGGACATATCTATGTGCATTCTCTTTAAGTGCATCATAAAATGGGTTTGGAAAACCACCAAGAATGCACCAAAAGGGGTCATTAACATTTTTTAATGAATGATCTAGATGCATGAGAACTTCAATTAGCCTAAATTTTTGTCTTATGAGCTCATGAATAACATTGATAGGGTCCTTTCTATAACATTGCAAATGTTCCAACACCATTTCTTTGTCTTAATTCTCTATTTACCTAGTGGAACTCACTACAATATTTGGTAAACCCAAATGAATAATTTTTTCTTGTAACTACATTCGCCAACCTTGCTTGGACCAATACCATGACATACTATAATTTATTGTCTAGGTTTAACTAATGGTGGGTTGAGATTCAACCCTTAATTATATTTCACCCTAGGGTACCCAATGATGTTTTACAGTATCTAGGGAAACATGCATCTATCACAAATCTATTGTATGAGATTCATATCAAATTATATGAATTTTAAAAAGCAACACCATCTCCACCACCCTTCTTCATTACCATGTTGGATGCCAAGGAAGAAGTCCTATGACAAAAAACCATGGCTACCAAACTAGTATAACACTTATGATTTATACCTCCATGTGTACAAAAACATTTGCCTACATATTTTTAAGCTCAAACACAAACACCACTATAAATAAAATAATCTCCATAGTAGGTTGATAGGGGAAATCAATAGTCACCCACACTGATATTCACCACCACCACCAAATAAGAAGACCCACAACACTAAATGTTGGCTAAACAAAAAGTGTGTCCTAAAAATTATCGTAGAATGGAATATTATAGAGTTGAACATCAAAAAAGAGTAATTTTTACAATCAATGCTCCTAAACATAGGCAAGGAAGTCTATGATAAATAATAAGAGGAGGAATTTTTATTTTAGATGACAGTATGCAAGTTCCAAATGTAAAACTAGGTGTGACAAGAATTATGGGTTGATGTCACCCAAACTCCTCATTATATAATAGTAAATATTGTAGGGTGGGAAGTAGTATATAGAAATCTTCAATCTGAGATCTTTCACATGGATCTAATTATAGGATCATCTAGTGCACTAGGTGAGAACTCACCATTACAATAAAGTTGACCAACAATTATGGTGCATAGGTAAAGGATGAATTATGTATTGAGTGTGTCCTAAATAATCAAAGAACACATGATTTATTTTGTAGACCCTATGAGGGAGGTCAATCTTCAAAAGGATCAAAGGCTTGAGAAACATACTCAGGATATAGTTTGGCCTACAAGAGAGTAAATAAAAATATCACTCTTCCACCATCATCTAGACACAAGGCATCAAGACAAATAAATATTGTGATCAAATCAACCTTATCATTTAATTCATAGTCACCACTTGATTCAACAACTCTTATGCAGGAGCCAAAAGAGGCAACTACACCACACCTTGAATAACCCACTGAGAAAGAAAAACTAATATTAAAAAACAAGTTACCATGGTATAATAAAAAAAGAAGAAAAGGTGCATAAGGAGGCTATGAAGAAGGCTCAAAATTTAGGCAGTAATAAGAATAACAAAGAGGAAAATCATAATGTTATCGAAAAGGATCAGTGGAAGAAGAAAGATTAGGATCATAGGGGAAAGGCTGAGGAAGATGAGTCAAAAAATAAAAGAGATAAAGAAGTAGAGGTGAAGAAAAAAGAAAGAAATAAATATGAGGAAACAAAAAGAGAAAGTAAATCAAGAATAATAGGCATCACAAAAGAAGAAAAATAATGCTGAGGTCATAATAAAGGCACAAGAAGAAGAAAAGGAAAAATAAAAACTGTGCATTTATGGGGAGCAAGAAAAGAATTAGGCTCATGAATAGGAAGCCAAGAACAAGGATAAGGTATATGTCAAAGCTAAAGCTAATTTAGATTCCAAAACCAAAGTAGAGGTAGATGCCAAATCCAAGATATAGGTAGATGCTGAAGCCAAGGTGGAGCTAGAGTCAAAAGCTAACCCAGAGGCTGAAGCTACTGCCAAGGCAATAGATAAAAACAAGGTTCAACAAGAGATCATAGCTTAAAATCCAATAAAGGATACCATGATAGGGGATAACCAAGACCTAATAACCATCATCAACATCACATGGCTTATATTATACTCCATAGGGTGCACAGGAGGAGTTATCATAACATAGGCCCCAAATTTATATCTAATAGTTATGGGACATCTCGACACCCTCCAAGCATCACACAACATTTTATCTACCCATGGTGCAAATCAAGAAATCACCTATGGTGTTTACATATTCAACTTTTTCCCTAGATACAATAGTACAAGAGGTGTCACTTGATGTATTGTAGCTACCTCTGTCAAGGTAAATTGAGTGAGAATATTTATTTCAGGAATCTATCACATATAAGGCATTGCACTTAGAGTAAAATATACTACAACTCAGGGAAGATAACACAGATATCAACCTCCACCTCACTAAATCTCATCAACTGATTGATATTGCATGTCCTACTTTGGTCACTCAAGTTTTGTGTGACCTAGTAATGTTAGAATACAAGTAGCTCACATCCCTTCTCTCTCAACTCAAAAACTATTGTAATATTATGTAGAAGATGCATACACTTCACACACAAGGAAAGAACCTCAAGGTTGAGATAGAGACCATTTTTGAGCTCTTAGAGTAATATGAACATGTTCTTGACATTGATATACACCATACAACATAGCTTAGAACATGATTGACTTGAAGTAGTAGTTATCCAACACATGGAAAGAGGTAATGACAAACTTAAAAAAGGTGGAGAAAGCCAAATTTAGAATGGATGACCATTTTTATAACTTATATGCATTGGATGTTACACTAAAATAATCATTTAAATCCAAAGATAATGTTATGCTGGTGATGCTAACTTGGCAAAATAAAATCATGAACAATACCTTTGCTAGTATTCAAAGAAAGAGGCACACATATAAAGTGGATGAGTTAGTCCAAGACATTCAAGTGAAATTATATAATGTACAATATATGGTCCTAGTGATGGAGGATGAGGACATTCAAAATTTTGGTTGAGTGTCAAGTGTTGTTATGCACTAAAATCAACATTGTAAGATAATCTATCATGAATTGGACAATCTTAAAAAAGGACATTTCTCATTTAGATAAATTTATCCCAAAAATAATTTAGTAACTTCAATTTATTCCTCTAAATTAGTTGCAATAAGAACTCTATCAACAAAAAGTTTATATAGTTTTGTAGCCTACACATCAGCCCCAATTACAACCTATACCAACATATTTGATAGCAACAATTTCTCCAGAGCTTCAAGTGGAACCAACTACATAGCCTCCTCTAGTTAAAACAACACATCCCATGCCACTACCCCCAATTTATGTACTTCACACACTCCAAATTCTTAATTTTAAATAATTTTATATTAGGAAGAGCTTTAACATTAAGAGCAAGGATCGGTCGGTTGAAAACCCATAAAGGTTGGCCATTTGGTTATGCTAATCTATTGAAAATACAAAATGGAAGTATATTAGTACACTACATAGTTGAAAACCACAAAGGGTGGCTAAGTAGTGTGGAAGGGGTAAAAATTAGTAAATAAAACCTTGAACAATTACCAAAACTTATATTTGTAGTCTAATTTTTTAATGTAGGGACAATTTTTAGCTCCAACATAAAGCATACTTCCTGAGACTTTGTCTTGGGATGAGACAACTATTTAAGTACGATAAAGTGTTGGTAGTAAATAGGGCTATAAAATCACATAGTATAACTGATATACACATGTACAAATCACATTATTCTATCTTTTGTATCTATTTTTTGTATGTATTCGACACTAGAAATCATTTTAAATGTATTCAAAATGCAAAAATATTTTTTTCTTTGTATAGAAAGGTTGGAATATGAAGTAATAGAGTTTTTTAAAAATTTATATATAGTGATCAATTATATTTTAAAATATTTTTGATGTGATAGATATTAATATGAAGTTTTAAAATTATTTCTCTTGAATGTCTTTTATCATTGTTCTATGCATAGTGAATCCTCTATTTGTTTAAATATGTTAATCATGTAGACTATAGTGAATATTCTGTAACTATTAAGTCTAAATTTCATGCATAAATATATCAACTTTAACTAATAAATGGCTTCATTTAGTCTGATTTTTATCTTTTGCATAGTTCCATTGCGCCTCGCATAACTATCCATTTATTAGCATGTTTTGATGCATTTTCTAGGAACTAATGCTAACATTATTGGTGATGGTAAAACTTACAAGTTCCATATGATGAAAAAATAAATGAAGTCATATTAAATCCATAGATAAATTTGATGGAATAAATACCTTAGAACTTAACCAAAGACTACATTCAATTAAAAAAATAAAAAATATTTTTTATAAAAATTTATTTTTTAATTTTTTCCTATCCTACATTTTCTTAACTTATCCAACTTTGTAGAAGTTAATTTAACGTACTTTAATTATCATAGGTCATTTTATACACTAGATCTTTAGACTTAACAATGTCTAAGTATTTTAGATTTAATTAATAAAAATTCACAAAAGTATACAACGCATTATTTTTTTACCATGGAGATGAGATACCAAAATGTGTTAATGAATAGAGAATGATAAATTATTAAGGGAGGGATCATTATTTTTTTGAAACGTCAATGGTTGTGAATGTAATTGAATATTTGGGTTGCATTTTTATGTTTTTTTTTCTTCAAAAGTTGAATTTAAAATATTTTATTTTACTAAAAGTATTGCATTAGTGACACTCTAAGGTAGTGGTCTTATAGAGGGGAGCCTCTATAGGTGCACTACCTAAGCTTATTTTTAGTTTCATGCATATCTCTTTTTATCATTTTCTCTCAATTTTCTCCTTTATAGTCTTCCACATTTTTTATTAAGTTAATAATTTTTAATTCCTTTGTTGTTTGATTTTTCTCAGTTTCTATGCCAAAACCTTTTTTATACTCTTTTTTTTTCATCATTGGAGAGGCCTTTATTTTTATTATAATTTTATCAAATAAGTTAGAAATTTTAATTGATATTTTCATAGTAGGCCTCAATTGAATTTATTTACATAAAGCATGGGAGATTTTGAGGAAGACAAGTTAAATAATATTGGTGAAAATAATTTTTTCCCACAAGGAGGAAGAGAATCAAGCCCCCATCTTTTTGGTTCAGATAAATAAACTAAAAAGTTGGTTTTGGTGGATATTAACAAAGATGGACTTGAAAAGGGCTCCTTTAGTGATCTTTCTAAGAAATAAGAATCATTACAAATTTTGAGTTCAATATTTTAGGTGGAGTAGGATGTTTGGATGGTCAAGGAGTAAAAGCAATATGGAGAAAGAGGTAGGTGTATTATTTCCCTTTCTTCTCAAGACTTCATAAAAAAGGTAATTTCTAGTGAATAACTATGTCTAAAAAACATTGGAGATTTTTTTATCACTACTAATGATAATAATATGTCATTTATAATTTTTTTAATGCTTAGGTTAGGAGTATTTGTGGAAGAAAATTAGGATTTGAAGTAAATTTAAGTGAAATGGTTAAGAAAGGATTTATATTAATAGTCATTAAAAAACTCTATGATGGCTAAATAAATTGTTGAAAGTTTTTCCCAAGTTGGAAAATCTATTTTCAAAGACATAAATTTGAAGCCATATGTTGATATTTCTCAAGTTAACTATTTTTGGTGGAACTTATATGGATATAAGTGTGTTAATAAACTTCATAGTTTTTCTCTATCATTTTTCAATCCCTAAACTTTGAGCATAGTTCTTAGGGTTGAAACTCCAATATTTGTGCCTCCTCATATGAACATTAGGGTTTTAATATTCTTGAACTAAGGTTGATGATATTTATGCTCCCTCATTTGAACATTAGGGTTTTAATCTCCTAAAAATATCATATTTATCTCAATAGAATAGGACTCAAATAAGTTTAATCCAATATATCATGTGATACTTGGATGATCAGGTAAGAACCAAATGAATTTTTTAGATATATCAAAGGATTACCTATAATGTGAATGTCAATAGGAAAAGGTTCCAAATTCCAAGTCAATGACACAAAGATATAGTTCTCAGTACACCTCAATGAATATGTATTATGGTTATAAATCAAATGGTTGTATAAGATAAACTTAATGAAGGATGTGTTAGAATTATTATAAATGGGTAATATGCAATGGTCAATCAAATAGAGGTTTGTGCAACCTAAAATGATTTATGAAAAGTCTAAGAAATCCTATAGACACATAATATTATTTTATGTGGATATGGCCTAAACAAGGATACACATACATTAATTCATAAAGAAACAACCAACATCTAATATAATAAGTAAATAAATGAAAGAGTATATGGATAGATATATTTACGTTGGGTTGGACCCCCAATGCTTCAATCTCCCCATGGCTCAAGTGAATCTTTGTAAGAGAATATTTTATATTGATACCTTAAATGTTTTGATTAATACCTAATATATCCTTTGATAATAGCTTACAATGATTCCTCATATTTAGATATAATGACACCACAAGATAAGACTCCTCAAAATAATAATATAGGATACTAACTCTCCTAAATGATACTTAGGGAAGATGTGTGAGTGAAATCCTCACCTAATAACTTAAAATGATTCCTCATAATTAGATATAATGACACCACAAGATAAGACTCCTCAAGATAATATTATAGGATACTAACTCTCTCAAATGATACTTAAGGAAGATGTGTGAGTGAAATCAGAATAAATAAATTATATATGATATCATATGAATTAAATATGACCCTTATATATACTTATACAATACCCAAATCAAACCCTAAACTCTAAGTCGATGGTATCAACCCAACCAATACAATTGAGAGATGACAACTAACACATAATGGGATCATCTATGCTAATACATTACAAATACTAAAAGTTAGCTTCAATTTTTATGAGACTAGTCAATACAATATAAGAAAGGTGAAGACACAAAATAGAAAATATTGTCCAAAATAATATCATATGATATAGGGAAGCTAGAAAATATAAACAATAAATATACAAGAGAGATAGACAAAAAGAGAACTAGAGGAGGTCAAACTATAGTAGTGATGGTGTAATCAAGATGGAATAAAAAAATATATTGCAAACAAACATGATCCCTTTATGGGTTGCACTTAGGGAGATTGATGTGTTGATAAGCCACTACGAGACACAAAATCAATAAATGATAAAGTTAAAAATAGTGTATGTATACAGTAACACCTTTTTTAATGGTATACCTTATCCTACATGTCAGATTGAACCTCTTTTTAATGCCTGCTCTAGTTTCCATAAGTATCTATGACTATAATTCAACATAAATCTCAACTTATTATTATTACATGTGTCCATGCATTTATTTAATCATCTCCCACATTTTGCGCTGATTTTTACTTCATATAATCGAGGTAGGGTATACATAGGCTTTTTGTAAGTCTATGTGGCTTCATATTCAAATCTATGTAATTATGTTATTATAAACTAAACATCTAGATTAATCTTATCTGTGAGTTCCTTCTATGCTTAAATTATACTTACGCATGTGCCAAAACTTTTTAATTTATGTTGTACCTTGAATTTACCAAAACTATGCTCTTACATGTGTTGAAGTTACAACCTTTTGTGTGACAAGGCCATCACTTATCCTATTCACCACTTTATTTTCCAAAATATAATTATGTGTTGTTATTTGTGTTCTTTTAAAAAATATATAAATAACCATCCATGGAGATGCAAGATTTGCTCTACTCTTCGGATGCTTCTACATCAAACACCCTAGGTATCTAAAATGTGATATCTATCTTAGAAGTTAAAATCATCAAGAGTATGGCCTTATTGACAAATTTCCATGAGATAAAACCATGTAGAGTCCTCAACATATATGATTCTTCCACTATGCTACATACAGATTTTACTTCTTCCCACACATATTCTTAACCACCTTATTTTCCAATAAGACATCTATCTTCTACTCCTTATTTTTTATTTATGCCTTTAAGTAACATACTTGCACTTCTTTTTTCTCTACCTCTTCCCCATGTTTACCTTCATGAAACCCATAAAAATATACCACAATGAATATGGGTGATATTTACATCTCTTCTAGAAACTCCATCTCATATGCATTCATAATTTTTTGTAATAATATACATGGTCCAATTTTATTCATCTTTAGTTTGTTATATGTCTCCTTTGGAAATTGTTACTTATGCTTATGTGCCAACACTATGTCTCCTTTGAAATCTTTATTTATGCACATTTCATTCATGTGCTCAATTAATTTATAAATAATCATCCCCATCCTTCATGTCACCTCTTTTTATACTTCACACATATACTCTACATAGTATTCATATATTATGCTCCTTTCATGTGCCTCTTTGATGTCTCTCAACTCTAAAACTCCTCTTAGGGTGATTCCATTTACTTCCTAGAAAGGTTTTTGCTTACTATATTTTTGTACATGAACTTTAATTATGCCTACACCATATATTTTTACATGGGATTGTCTCAAAATACACATCAAAACAAGTTACCAAGAATCCTATTCACCATTTTAATCTATCCATAGGTCTAAATATAATACACTGAACCAAAACTCAAATTTGTTTGAAATTTATTCAACTACACACTAAAATAAACTAAATCTTTTACATTACTATCATATAATATTCTTTTGGGAAAATAATGTAGCCTTACCACCTCTCTGAATAATAATTTGGTAATGTTTGTCACATACCTTATCTTTATGTACACAATGAAATTCACCATCTTGAAAAAACTATCCACCACTAAAACTATTGAACCATTTCCTCTCTAATTTCTTAGAAATATTAGTGAAAAATCCATGTTAATGTCATCCCATGACTTATACATAATTGGAAGTGATTGATAAAACTCTATATTTTGAATCTTTTCTTTTTCCAAATGGAAAATTATTAACCTATGCACATAATCACTCACATTTTTTCTCATCCTCATTCATTAATATCATTCTTCCAACTCCAAAAAAGTAATTTCACAAACAAAAAGTGCTAATAGGCCTCCATTGTGTTTCTCCTTATTTATTTTCTTGTGTATTTATCCCTAGGTATGCACAGCTATGATCCCCTAAACAAAATTCATTATTTTATATTATAGTCTAACCATGATGACCTATCTATTTTTATGGGATCTATGCATGATCTCCACATGTCAAAAAAATATTTTTCATCAAAATATAGATCCTTCATTGTGTACAAAATCATGACCTCTACTTGCATCTTGTTTAACACTAACACTCTCCTACTTAATGCATCATAAACCTTGTTTGGTTTCTTTCTTTAATGCTTGAACATAAATGTGTAGCTCTACATGAACTCTAACCACTTCATGTGTCTCTAGTTAAATTATCTTTATTTATGAGAATTTCATTTTGTAATGGTATATCAACAACATAAACTCTATTAAAAATAAATAATGCCTCCATTTTTGTAGCTCTTGCATAATAACATATAAATCTTATTCATATACTAAATATTTATTCTTCTTATTATTTAACTTATCAATAAATTATGTGACATGGGTGTTATCCATTAGCTTAACACTACTCTAAATCCTACATCACCCACATCAAAATCCACTTAAAATGCTATATCTAAATCTTATAGTGCTAACACATAATACTTAGTCACATTCTTCTTGAAATATTGGGAACTATACTTAGATTCCTTTGTCCATGAAAATTTCTTGCAATCTTATAGAATCACTTCTATGATCACTATGAAAATCTAGTTCAATTTATTAACAAAAATCTTATAAAATATTGTGAGACAATAAAATATATTTACCTAAAATGCCCTCCTTGGTGATGTCCATGCCAATATCAATTGAATTTTATTTGGGTCTAAGTTAAGACATTATTATGAAATCATAAAACTAAATTATATTAACTTTGTCTTCATAAAGGTTGAATTATTTGTGTTAATCAGAAGCTTCCCCTTGTACAACATATGTAACATATTTCACAGGTTTTTTTAGGTGTTCATCCTTCATCTTTATAAAGAATAAGATATTGTCTAGATATAAAATGACATATATTCCTATAAATGGACTTAACACTTCTCTCATCACCCTCATTAATGTACTTCACACATATTTAAACCCAAATGACATCACTAACCATTAATACAATCCTTCCCTCATCTTAAAGGATATTTTATATTCATATATTTCTCTGATCTTGATATGATTATATCTGTATGCACTTAAATATGTTCAATTTTAATTCAATCTAATATTAATATATTTCATTTAATTTATTTACTAACTACCCCCATCCTAACCAATAGACTAAATAGCCTTCATTTCTCATCCCAAACTTATATATATATATATATATAACCCATAATATTTTAAATATCCCATTATCTATTTATTAACCTAATAATCCTATTCCATGCCTACTTACCAATTTAAAATTCAATAATACTAACTACCCCCTATCCACCTACCCATGGCCTTTCCTTAAAACATAGTTTTTGATCCCATTTTAAATCTCCACTACACCACATTAAATCTCCTAATCCTTTCTATAAGTCTCCTTAACCCAACTTGAGCCCTTCTCTTCCCTTTCTAGGGAATTCTAATAAATTTTTAAATCAAGGGTACATTTAATGACTTATCCTCCAAGGAATTTTTAATTCCTTATAAAAATAAGAGCCCTTAATATTCAAAGACATAACTTTTAATTTAGGCCTTCCATTTACCCTCCCTCCTTCTATATAAAATATGAAAAGCTCTTAGCTATGTTTAAGAATAAATTTAGTAATATTATGAATCTTCCATGCTCTTTTAATCATTGCCATTGCATTCATAATCCTTTGTTTGTGATATTGCATCCATAACCATTGATATTGATAATTAATTGAGGCCATTATCAAATATAAATATTAAATCCATATTATTGAAATTATCCAAAACTTAGGATCTTTTGTTGATAGATAATTCAAGAAACAAGAATAACACAATTGTAATAATGCTATCTCTATGAAGAGATATTTTATTGATCAAATTTGCAGATCTAAACATATGCCTATCTATGAGAAGAGATGTCTCCTTTCCTGTTTGGGTTACATATTTATTTATACACATTTTTAAGTTAGGAGGAGGATGTGAAAGGTCACAAATATCAATGGAGATTAATTGGTTCAGCTTCCATGATTCACAACAATACGGAATTTGAGGAATTACTATTTTTAGAAACTTACTATTTTTAAACTACACTTCTAAAATTGAAATTTGGGTCATTTCCATTTAGTTTTCAAGGGTCAAAAACCACTGAGTAGATATCTGTGCCATCTCATAGTGTTCCCCTCATTCTTCTCTTTTCAATGGTTTAAATGGGGAGTCAAATAGAGATATGGTGCAAAAGTTATGGCTCCTAGAAATTCTACCATCAATTGGGGTAGAACCATCCCCCAAATTGTCACTTGAAATGTTGCTTGGATCATGAAATCCAACATTAATTGAGCAATTTGTCTTGGAACAACATCAATGATCATAGAGGGAACACTAAAGGAGGAAATATGATGGTAATATTATTACAATTAGTATTGATTCCTTCCAATCTCTTTCCTTTTGATGATTCTGTGAATTTTGAATAGATTATAATTTATTGTGTGAAGTTCAAATCTATTGCACAAAATTTTCATAATAAATTAGAAAACAAAGTGGGAACCCTCCTTTGGACTAACCATTATGTGTTTGAGGTGTGAAAAATCCAACTTGCAGGATTGACTAGGAAGAAATAGGGCTAAATTTTTCAAATATTATCACGTTATAGTGAAAAGGTGATTTTTTTTTCTAATAATGGTGATTTTGGAAACATGATTTTAATCTTGATAATTGTGATTTTGATTTGGCTATGAATGTTATCCCTTATTAGTTAATCTATATGTTGGTTTTGTTGACCATTTTCAAAATCTCTTATAAATATTTGTGTTTTTTTATTTCCATTTGTGGATTTTCCTCTGGTAATTATGATTTTGATTGGAATTATATACTAATCCTAATATAAGTTACAAGAATAAAATAAGACTCTAGTGGTTCAAAATTAATACCATATTTAATAGTAGGCAACATTACATTTTAAAATATGTGATTATGATTTCCATTAGTGATTTTGACTCTGTCAATTGCAATTTTGATTTGTATTATAAACTAACTCTAATAAAACTAATAGATATCATAATATTATTTTGTTGATCTTATTGTTAGTTGTTTGACTTTGTTTGCTTATAGGAACAAAGGGAAAATTTGGGGGTACAAATTTCAAAAGATTTTCAGTCTTAAGAAAAATCACTTCTTTCTTATTACAATTTTGATTATAATCTAATATTTTGATGTTTGAACTTACGACATTGATTGCAGTTCATAAACTTACATTAATCATACCATCAACATTATGATATGATTTTTTTACAATTTGTATTCCCTATATAATCTTTTATACAAGGAATAAAGAAAGAACTCTATTAAGATAAATTACGTTTTGCCTTTTTATTCAACATCAACTATAGCTAGTAGCAATTATGTTCTAAAGTCATGATTTTGACAACCCTAGAAGCAGTTTTGAAATAGTTAAGATAATTCTATTTTCATTCTAAAAATAGCTGAAAATAATCAAATCTGACAAAACTGTAATCTAGTTGTTCTTATAAGTGGTTTATTATCCCTTTCAAGTATTTACATATTCTAGTTTTTACAAGTCACATAATCGATTGTGCCTAAATGCAATTTTGATTTTTAGTAGTGATTTTGCACTGCTAATTATGATTTTGATCCATATAAAGTTAGCATTTTAAGATTAACATACCCCATAACAATTTTTTGTAATATGTCCACAACTTAAGTCATCATAATCTAGGAAACGTTATTATACTTTGGAAATATTTAGTTTCCTTAGTTCTTTCATAATTTCTTGTTTGCTTCTAGAATTTTGATTTCTAATAGCGATTTTGAAAAATCTACTAGCAATTTAGAATACAATAACTATCCACTAATCGTAACATTCTATTAGCTATTTTTAAAATCACTTATTTTCTATTTATGATTTTGACATATCATCTACAATTTTGTCTTTATGTATGTGATTTTGAATAATATTAATTGCGTGAAATTGCACAAAATCAATTTTGAAGAATCAAAGGTGACTTTAATTCAAGGCCAATATACTAAAAGTGCTTCTTGTAGGAAAAGTGATAAAAGATCATAACTCTAATCCCTATCCTATTTTCTAGTAATACATTGGTCAAAGATGTAGGATTTAGATTTTAATACATTCTATTTTTTGTTTGGTTTTCCTCTCATAATAAAAAATAGTTAAATAAAAAAAATTGTGTACTTGTGTGTTACCCACTACATTTTTGTTTTATAGGGTGCATCATGATGTGGAAGTCATTCCCTTACACTTTCCATAGCCTTAGGGTTTGGTGATGAAAATTTCATCACCATGCATTTAACCACACTTCATGTTTTGATAGAGTCTAAAAATCAAGGACAACTATCATTAGGCCAAGCAGTTGAACCCATACAGATCTTATGTGAAAGGAAAGAGTTAATTATATGACCCAAGCATTAGACAACACCCTACACATATTTGGGCCCCATGTACCTAGAATATATCAAGGACACCCCTAAAAAACCCTATTTAGCCTATAATAAGACCATCAACTGTAATATGTGACCTATTATCGAAGTCAATATTAGATCCCTAATGACCATCAGGTGCAAATGGGGTTGAGAGGGTTTGAGAGATTACGTAACAGGTCACAAGACTACATCCTTACCTATAAAACCATTATACAATACAATCATTATGTTACATTCCCAAATTGGTTTACTAAATAATAGGACTTGTGGTTTGCCTGATTTTATATGTGTTATACTAGACTAGTGTTGTTTTTTAGTTGATTCAACATTTTACCCATCATGCTAAGAATACCAAAAGATCCTTAGGACATACCTATCACATATAAATCTTAGCTTATCCATATTCACCCTTTATCACCATCATCACTTCATCTATTTTATTCCTCGAACAAGTCTTGATTATTATATTAACCTTGTGATTAAGCTATAGTGGTAATCCATTCTATCTCAAAATATAAAATTCATCCCACTTGTTACTCTGTCCATTTATCCTCAGCACCATATTATAAAAACTATTACTTTGTTTGAATATTATTAACCTATTACTATGTTATATTTCATCTAGCACACTATCATCTTGTCATCTCACCTATTCATAACTAGCCATATTTAGTCATCATCCTACTAGTTTGAATCTAGGAACCTTGTCATCTTATCATCAAGTCCTCTTGCTAGATTGAGAACTCGTAGATTTGACATATTGTCAATACTCGATCATATAGTCTAGATTATTCTCTATCCAACATATAGTCCTAAAATATAATCCCATCCTATACATCATCACATATATGCACATTGGCCATCTCAGCTTAAATCCAATAAATTTTCTTACTCAAGAATACATCTTATCAAATTATTTCACCTCATATCAAACTTACATCCTAAAAAAGTGACTAACACCTACATCACCCATTTCCATCCACTATGCCTACTAAAATTTGTGCACAAGTCATGAGGTTGGGACAAGGATCAAACCAAGAAGATGACATCATAAAGACATTAGTTAAAAAAGTATGAATGATTAAGAGAACCAAAGTGATATCCATACTTCTAGATGAGAGGGAAAAATTAACAATGATTTCTTCAACAATGATTAGATTAGGACTCAATTTGACCAATACATATATGAGAATTGAGACAAAATATTGGCCCAAATTATTAGAATGGAAGGTAAACTACTCCTTACATTTAGTCTTGATCTCCTAAAACATATGATATGAACACCATCTCAACATAACACTCCTCTTCACCAACACATTAAAAATCAATATGAAGGGAATCCTAAGCTAGTAGATCGTGAACAAGAATTAGAAGAAGAAGAAGAATCTCCTCAAAACAACCAAATTGAGGATGATAAAATAAAATCCATATTGGAGGATCATCTCGACCAACTTACCCAACAAGTCAATTTGCTAGTATCTCAAATTCACTTTGAAGCCCATAAACTATTGTCACCAAATAAAACATTTGAAATTCCTCTAATAAACAGTGGCATAGATCCCTTGAAGCCAAAATCAATTCAAACTAAGACTTATAATCCATTAATGTAACCATCCTTTTCCCAAGAGTGGAAAGTAATGAATGAGACTCTTCAACAAATAAACCCCTGAACTCAAGTAAAGAAATATAGATATAAGGCTTTTTGCACATCTCCTTTAGATATGGGTATCTTACGAATAACCTTCCTAACACATTTATAAATTCAAAAATTTGACAAGTATAAAGGGAAATAAGGCCCTCATGACCACATTTAATAATTCTACATAACATGTCATGAGGTCATTTATAATGATGCTTATTTGCTTTGTCTCTTTCCAAAAAGTCTCACAGGACCTACTCTCGAATGGTTTATGCATTTACCTAAAGGGTCCATTGCATCATTTGAAGAATTAATGAAGAAATTTATAAGACTCCATTCATTCAATATTGATAATGATATTTATATAATATATCTTTATAACACCAAGAAAAGGAATGGAGAGAGTCTTGCATCTTTCTTATAATGATGGAGAAGCTTAACTAGTCATTTTTGATGTTCCATCCCAAAGAAAGAATTAGCCTATATCTTCATCGATAATCTTAATATAGAATTAAAATATTAGTTAATATTACAATATGCCAAGCTTTTTGATGAGATTATATAACAAAACATCCAAATTGAAAAATCGCTTATTGAAAAGGGGACTATCAAATTGCATACCCGAAATAAACAAAATCAAAATCAAAAAAATAATTTTTTAGGTAAACTTAAAGTCTTATAAAAATAAAAATGTTTTTGGGGATGAAATTATTGATTCTAAGCATGTATAAATAGTGCTTAAATTCCTCCCATACTACCAAAAACCAAAATATCTCTAGCATCACTGTACTAAAGGGGAAGCCAAGAACTAGAATAGGAAAATGACATCTTACAAGTCTTGGTATAGCAGTTAAAATAATCTTGAAGAAATGGATTGCTATTAATATCATAACTCTCTTATAAATTAGACCTTTTGTTGATAATAATCCACAAATTGATTGGTATCATGAAGATTAATTTTGTCATTATCATCATGTGAAAGGGCATGATATTGAAAAATGTATGCAGTTAATACATTTTATTTAGGATATGATAGAAAAGGGATAAATAGATATTGAAGGTGAAAACAACTCAAGCCAGTCCAAAAATTAGCAACTAGGCACATATCAATATCCCTTACCTATGCATGATAAAAAAATAGAAGAAATAACCAAGGGATCATGGTCAAGAATCTATTTATAATAATATTTACTATCATGTTATTACATATCACCACATTAATACCATTAAAATCAAAAGCCTCAAAGATCACCCAAGTATGCCTTAACCTATACTTAAGATCAACAGGGCCACTTCAGATTGTGTGGTCACCACTAGACATGGTAAAATAATAGTTCTTATGGTAACCCCTAAAGACTCACCTCCCATGCCATCTCAAAATATCATAATCCCTACAAAGACTCCAAATACTCACAATAAAACATATGACATTATTCAATAATTAAAGAAGACTCCCACTTAGATTCTCATCATAGATCTTCTCAAAACCTCTTTTATTCATCGAGAAATATTAAATCAAGTCCTACATGATTCAAAAGTTCTTAGGGATATTAATACTAGTCAATTCCAAGATTTGGTTGGTCATTTGTCTCCATCGCAATAAATCACATTCAGTGCCCAAGATATGTCACCAATAAGCCATCATCATAATTACCTCTTATTCATAGAAGTATCCATTGCCGATCATAAGATCCCATAAGTTATTATAGATAGAGAATCCACCTTAAATTTATGAAATATAGAGTTACTAAAGAAATTGGGATATTCAAAATCATCTCTGGGGGCTATTTTGATCATTATAAAACCTTATTATGATAATGAGTAACCATCAATAGGAATAATATACCTTCCTATAATAGTGGGACTTGTCATCAGACATTAGTTCATGTAGTTAATGTTGGTCTTCTATATAACATGCTTTTGGGTTGACCATGGATTCATGAAATGAGACCTATGCCCTCCAATCTTCATCAATGTCTTAAATTCCCATATTTAGGCATGGAGGTTACCATCCCTAGTGAAATAAAATAATTTCACAATTGTCAAATGGAAGGAATAGATTATGACCTTTACTGTCAAAGCACTGAAGGTTCATCTTATGACCTAAAAGCCATAAAATATGTACATACTGATAACCTATCACCCTCTTCCTTTTAACCATTAGAGGCTACCAATCTAAAGATCATCTCTAAGGGACTTGAAGAAGATGAGTAAAAAACCATTTCATAGGAAATCTTCCACTGTCTCCATGTAGATATGGGTCCCCTACTATGTAGGAAGTTAAACCTACTATCTATTAGTTTGGGTCATCTACCTTTGATAAAATAGGGGTCCTATCATAATAACATTTTGAAGAAATCAATGATTATTGGATAATTCATGCAAACTTGTCCCCTTATTTCCCAAAGAAAGAATATCCCAAGGCACACAAAGCTCTAGAACAAGAATTACAAGGGTTGAGGAATAGGTCGATAAGAGCAAGGGATTTTGGAACCTATCAATATTAAAAGACATCTAGGATGACTTTGATTAGTGTAAAAACCATTAGGGATTAACCTTCATAATATCATTATGAACTCTTCTTAAATTCTTTATGAGTCAACCTCTGACAAGGAAGTCAAAACAAGTTCCACCTATAGCCTTTATGAAGATCTTGTTGCCATAAACCTATTCCTTGACACATCTATTTCTACCATCAATATTTCCCTTCACTACCCTAAGTTAATGGACTAGGATTGGTATGAAGAACCATCCTTTGATACATTTTAAAGTGATGAATCCATCATTGAGTATATGGGAGCCCAATTTTTCATGCCATCAGGTGATCATAAAAAGGATTTACTAGTAGTCTAAATGATTTTTGTATAATTTGAAGAGAAAAGTAATATTTGAATCAAATAGAAGATGAATATGTGAAACTAATCTCTCTTCAATCATAGAGGAAATTCAACAACCCCATTCTTTGAGTCATCTAATTCATGACAAGCAAAATTTATATCAAGAGCTATGTGAAGATTTTCCAAATGTATTTATCCTAGACAAAGAACCATCACCACCCCTAACATATATATAAGATCAATCACCTTCCTTAATTAAGGAATTTATAAAAGTGAATATTGGAACTAAAGAAGATCCTAGAATAGTCAAATTGGGGGTAAGCATTACCCCTAAGAAATAGTAAATTCTTATTAATATTCTCAAAGAATTTATAGATATATTTAAATGGAGCTATGTAGACATACCTAGTTTATACCTTGATTTAGTGGTGCATCACTTATTAGTACATCCAAATTTTGAACTAATAAAATAAAATCTTCATAAAATGCACCCTAAAGTAGCATTATTATTCAAATAATAATTACAAAAATTCTTAGAAGCAGGGCTCATTCATCTAATTGAATATTTTGAATGGTTTTCTAACATAGTTCCTATGGTAAAGCCATAAGGAGGAATTTGTATTTGTACTAACTTATGAGATATTAATGTGGCATGTCTAAAATATGATTTACCTCTACCCAATATTGACATGATTGTTGATTCAACATATAGTTATGAAATGTTATCCCTCATGGATGGACAAATTGGATATAATCAAATTAAGATTGCACCTGAAGATCAACATAAAACTACCTTTATCATCCCATGGGGAAATTTTTGCTATCAGGTAATGCCCTTTGGTCTCAAAAATGTAGGATCCACTTATCAAATGTAAATTATGGTTATATTCAATGACAATGATGCATGATATCATGAAATATTATGTTGATGACATTTTGGGAAATTAAAAATAAGGGAAGAGTACCCTCCAGTCCTAAGAAGAATATTTGAGAGACTAAGAGAATATAAAGTCCAATAGAATCTCAAGAAATGTGTGTTTAGGGATACTTCAAGAAAGCTTTTAGGTATCATTGTATCTCAATGAGGCATCTAATTAGACCTTGCTAAATTCAAAGCCATAGATGAAATGCCTTTGCCCAAAACCCTAAAGCAATTATGCATCCTTCAATGGAAACTACATACCATTCATCGATTTATTTCTCAATTAAAAAATAAATGGTATTTGTTCCATCATTTACTAAAGAAAGGAACTCATTTTGACTAGAAATAAGAATGCTAAATAGAATTTGATAACCTAAAACAATATCTATTGAAACCTCCAGTCCTTCCACCTCTAGTATCAAGAAGGTCTTTACTCCTGTATTTGTCTACTACACCATGTGCCATAAGAATTCTTTTGGCACAACAAAATGATAAATGAAAAGAACAGCCGAACTATTATTTAATCAAAATTATCATCTCATATTAGCCTAGTTATAATCCCATTGAGAAAGCATTCCTTTCCATTATATTTATTTCCCAAAATCTTAGACATTATATGTTAAACAATCAAGTATAGATTATCAATAATGTTAAACCACTCAAATATATGTTATCAAAGTCTACTTTAACAGGAAAGATGGCCAAAAGGATCATGTTCTTGATTGAATTTTACATAGAATATGTAAATCAAAAATCCATCAAACATAAAATCATTATGGATCAACAGGAAACAACTCCTGTAGTGGATATAAAACCATTAACTACAACTTTCCTAGATGAATCCATCTTAACCACTAAAGAATCACTATGTTGGAAGATTTATTTTGATGGATCCTTTACCATGCATGGATCAGAGGATGGTATCCTTTTGGTCACACCTCAAGGATATTTTATTCCAAAGGATTTATGAATATCCTTCTCATGCACTAAAAATATAGCTAAATATGAAGCATTAATTTCAGAACTACAAATTTCCATTCATTAGAATATTCAGCAACTTTGAGTTTTGGGAGATTCTCAGTTAATTATTAAAAAATACAATGAGTAATTCCAAACTAAGGATGATAATTTAATTCCATAAATAAAAATTTATCAATTAAATAAGATTTTTCAATCCATAACCTTCGAACAAGTATTAAAAGAATGTAACATAATAGCTAATGCAATGACAACTATTTGGTATTTGTTAGACCTCATAGAAAATGTTATTGAAGGCAACTTTTTGGTTGAACAAATAATACTACCTACACACCAAGATTTGGATTATCATCAAGTATGTGCAATTAATGATCCTAATCAACCATGGTATCAAGACATTTATACTTACCTCCAAAAGAACACCCTTCCACTGAATCTTAATCACAACCAACATAAAGCCTTCATCCAATATGCCTCTAGCTACACTATTCTTGGCAACACTCTCTATCGGTGAGGCTATGATGGTACCCTATTGAGATACCTAAACTTAGGTGAAGCTCTCCTAGCAATCAGGGAGGTCCACGAGGGTATTTGTGGAAGCCATGTCAATGTAATGGTCCTTGCCTACTAGTTACTTAGGGTTGGATATTATTGGCCTACTATGGATCATGATGCTTTCCAATATATGCAAAAATGTATAGCCTATCAAAATCATGGAGTTATTATACATGCCCTTACCCAAGAATTATAGCCTATCATGAGCCCTTTTCCTTTCTTGGTATGGGGATTGACCCTCATTGGTAAAATTAATTCTAATTCATCAGATGGCCATAAATTTATTAATACAACCACGGAATAATTCACAAAGTGGGTGGAAGCCATGCCACTTATATATACCATAGGCCTTCATATATATAAATTTATTTTGAACCAGGTCATATACCACTTTGGAATCCCCTCAATGATAATATTTGATAATGGAAAGTATTTTAAAAATCATTAAGTTGAAGAATTTTTAAATAAGTATCATATTGAGTGGCATTTTTTATCACCGTATTACCCCTAAGGAAATGGTCAAGAAGAAGCTACAAATAAAACACTTATAAATATCCTTAAAAATATTATCAATACCACTATAAGGAATTGGCATTTGCAATTATATCTTGCATTATGGTCTTATGGAACCATTGTTCATACACCTACTAGGGCCACTCCATACTCCTTGGTATATGGGATTGAATCCATTCTACTGATTGAGGTCGATTTCTCCTCCTTAAGCATATTATTACAGGGCATGATCATAGATAATGAATAAAAAACTAAATGAATGGATGAGATAGATATACTAGATGAAAAGTGTCAAAAGGATCTATACCACCTTAGAGCATATCAAAATAGGTTAAAAGGCCAATATTACAAAAAAATTCAATCTTGAGAATTCAAAATTGGTGATCTAATCCTCAAATAAAATTAAAAAATACTAATGTTGATCAAGAAAATAAAGGTAAATTTGAGCCCAATTGTTCAGGGCCTTATATTTTTATTGCCAAATTTTGGTCTAGGGCATATAAACTGGCCACTTTAGAAGGAGAAGAATTTGATGAGCCAATGAATATTATGCATCTCAAAAGGTTTTATACCTAAAATCTTTGAACTATGCTCATCCTAAAATCTTGTACTTTATTATGAAAAATACTTTATCTATAATAATCTTGTTCCTAATCCTCACTCATACTTAAGGGAATTTCCATTCATGTTATTTAACTCCCATTATCCTACACATTCCATCTCATCTTCCCATCTTCCATATGATCTTGATCATAATGATGTCTATTGGAGTTGTATGCTTTGGAAGGTAAAGACACATGATTTATAAAATTTGGGGAAGATTGATACCATAAGATCCCAAAGAAGACTATTAAAGAGTCATCTGGAACATTTAGTCCACTTATTTCCTATAGAGTAATTAACTAATCATATCCTAGTTGCAAATAGTTAAAATTGAGTCTTCTAGATGGCTTTTCTTTTATCATCCTCAATGTCAACCTTCCTACTTTAATTCCATTACCAACTTAAGCATATATCCCCCATCCTTATTAAAAAAATATCTTATCATTACTGATTAAAGTCATTAATCATCCCTCCTTAAGGTCATTATATCATATTTTATAATGTGAAACCGAATACTAGAAAGTTTACCATGTCCTTGGGGAATATAATGTACCTATTTTGATCATATTAAATTTGTCAAAAATTATTCTATACTATAATTTTATTATTGTGTGCAATTGTTATCTTCTTTGTAAATATTTTTATTGTACATATTTGCTTAAAATTATTCTTTCTTTGTTAATTAGCTTAGTAGTCTTAGTATTAGTAGAATATAGTCTTTTTGGCCTGAAGCATAAAGGGAACAAGGATGTTATGATGACCTCCCTTTATGATCTTAGGATGACCTACACAAAATTCCCTCTTAGACTCTACAAACTATGGTAACATGTCACCATGGATATACTAGTGTTGTGATGCATCTTACCTCATACAACATTAAAATGGATTGCAGACATTTATATGGCTTCAAGATATATCCCATGTATTAATTCATCCTAAACCTAAAACCAACCCATTTTTAATCCTATTAAATCTAAGGTGTCACTTATCCTAATTCCCACTCCCCATTTATTCATTCATTTTCTTTGTGTAAGAGGATTGCTTAGTATCCATCCCAATTACTGAGGCACGTGGTTAAAATTCAAAGACAACTTATTAAATCTTTGACACATGAAAAAATTATAAAAAACCCAATACTATCTATATCACCCATTTTTCATCTCATTATTTAATAATTCATTTTCCATATCATTATTGCAATATAAATATTCCATACCACCTATCTCACTTCATAACATCAATCTAATCATTCAATCACTACATGCATAAATATAAAAATATGTCTCTCATAAGGTTATTCCTATAACCATTCATTTTCACCTAATTTTCAATATATATTTAATCATAATAAATATCAACATCATCATTAAACACTATGAATAAATCATTTATCACCATCATAAGCACAAAATAGGACCTACGTCACCATCCAAGATATCATTTGATCACATCATAAGAATTATCTCATTTATAAACTATTTCCATATATAACATCATGATCACAATTGAAAAAACATAAAATAAAACATAATTCATAAATCATTAAAAACTACATCAATTAATCAGATATATCACCTACTCCATTTCTACATCATTGGCCATTTACATACATCACCACATATAAACATGAAAATACATAATCTCACAAACATCACAAGATGAACATTAATAATTATACTACAAACACTTATTACAATAACATCACATATATTACAAAAATTAAACACAACTCCATAAATACATCACATCACAATATCAAAATCACATCATCATATATATATCCATAATCAAATGTCCATGAACATGTAAAAGATCATATACAATAAATACATCATGGACATCCATGTGCCAAGAAAAAATGAATATATATGTCTAAAAACTGATAAGTGCATTATATCAAGATCCATGTGGTCCACCAGGACCCCTTGATGGCTATTGAATAGACTATGAATAAGTGTGGTTTCTAGCTCTATAAGATGGTGATCATCAATCTATTAATATGACTCCCTTATATAGGCCCCAACAGTAGTTAGCCTCTCTAGTCAATCAAGATATCTATAGTGTAAAATATCTTAATCCCTACATCTGTAGAAGTGTCATAACCTTCACCATCACCCTCTTGGCCACCTACAACTTTGCCTCCTTCTAACTTAGCCTAGTTTATAACATGTCCTAAGTACCCTAAATCTATGTAATCTAGCCTTGAAGAGCTGATATATACCTATATTGATCACTAATATGTCCTAATAAGCTGGTCAATTATGTCAGAATAGGACCCATATTATTTTCTCACTGAACTAATTGTCTCTAAATATCAGCTACCTAACTTTGGTACCCGTCCCTCTTGGTAGTGATACTAGATATCTCTGATTCTCTTTGTCTCACCTCCTACTCCAAACTAGCTATCTAAGACTAATACTTAGGTCTCACAGCTAGTCCTAAAGGCCCTACATCATCACCTCCACTAGGTCTAGTCCCTACCCATGTCCCTATAGGTACCATTCCCCCTCTTGCATCTCCATCTATAACCATTAAGACAAAACCATCTCTAGCATCCACACCATCCCTGCCAACCTATTATTGTCCACTTTGTGGCCTTCATATCTACAATCTCACTTGCACCTTCAAAAATCTCCTCACTATCTTTCTCCTAACCTATCTCCATAAGGACCTCAAAAGTCTCCTCGACCTCCTTTATGTCCACCAAGATCTATATACTATAGTAACACTAGTAATAGCTAGTAATGCCTGGTAATCCCATGCTACTAGTGACACCCTATCATAATCAACTTGTGTAATATCCTTATTTACCCTCTAACCCCACTAAGGTCTCTCTTAGTCACTATAAGTAAATAAATGCTTTATTTTAGGAATATCCTATTGAATACAAAATTGGAGTTATACTCTATTTAATCAATATCTCGTAATCATATAATCATGATGGCCTATTAAATAACACTCAGTCATCATATAAATTATATATTTTACATCCTCTATGCAGGTCTAATGAATCTACCTATATGGCATCTATGTAATCTCTACTTCTGAAAAGCTATCAAAGGATTGTATATAAAATCTCACATCACCTGCATGAACCCACTATACACCTAGGATAATCTACCACACAAAAACTAGTGGCTCCTTAAGATCTTGATCTACTCTCATAACCATAGGTCTCTCTATTGTAATGGGCTCTCATGACCAAATATTTAATAATATAGACAAACCAAAACTGATTGCCCCTCTATAAGAACCTATATGTAGATCTTGGTACAAATGGACCAACACAATAGGACCCCATGCAAAAACCCTATGTTACTAGACCATGTCATGAAATACATCTCCCAAACCATGCTAAAAACACTAGCCACTATTATTTGGTAATAAAATATTGGTAATAAGAGACATAAATACTAGGGTCACATGATTAATTATACCCTTGATTAGTGCTCTATCTATATCAATATGGTAGTCTCATACACCAACCTACAAATGTCCACATAGTTTTTAAACTATATCTCTAAGTGAGCTACACATCTAATAAATACTAGTTCCCCTCATTGGTAATTTGAAGACACACCAGACATCCTCAAGGGTCACAATCATCTCCCTAGTCATAAAGTGTAAAGTGCTCATTTGAAAATTCCACCTCTCCAATAAAGTTTTAATCAATGCCCAATCAATCTAAATTGATGGCATAATGGGTATATAATATAATCCCATTGGCTCTAATAGGCCATAATCCACTAATCTCAGTCTATGCATCTCATGGATCACTATCAGTCACTGTAGTATTAATGATAATAGACCTAGATCCTCCTACACATTAGCCTATACTATACATACCACCTTTCCCTCCTATCTCCTTATATTGTTCCCTTTTATCTATGCAACCTATCTATCCCTGATCTACTTAACCCTCACTATCATTCACATCATAATCACTAATTACCACATGCCTTTAGTGGTATTTTTGTAAAATTACAAGAACTCAATTATGATAATACAATATCATAACTCTCTTGTTGAGGTTTTTTAAAACCATAACTCACCCTTATGTAGTTTCACAAAAAAATAATTACCAGTTACAATTTTATAAAACTATTTATCACCAATTGTGATTTTGTAAAATCATAAGTGGTGATCCCATTATCGCCTATTACAAGGAATTATGATTTTGTAAAATCATAAGTGGTGATCCCATTATCGCCTATTACAAGGAAAAAACTACAACTTGAGGTATTCCCCCAGTTAAAATTTTTCACCCTTGCTCCTCCATAATGCCTAATTAATGCATCCAAAATAAAAATATAAAATCTAGGGTTAGGCACTTACTGGTAATCTAGTGTTCTCACATCTCCAGAACTCCCTAACCCTCTCTCCATGGTGTGATGAATGAAAAATATTATCCATGGATATAAACTCTAAAGAAAAAATTAACAATAGTTAAAAAGTGAAAATGAATTTATTTTATGTCTCCCCTTCTATTTTACCCCCTATAACTCTTATTTCCCAACATAACACATGTTTAACCCTCATTAACCCCCATCACCATCTCACTTTAGCTAATTCTATTATCCATCTAATCCCATCCTTAAAAACAATAAATTTAATTATTTTAATAGTCATCATAGTCTTTGGGCCATGTGCCCTTGCTTCATAATTTGTCATCTCACCCTCTTGGTGCATATATCCTTGCATAGGGCATAATCTTTCTTCCACCATGACCATTTTCATCATCCTTGTTGCTATGAGCATAGTCCTCCATCTTCCTTTTCCTTATCTAACATTGTCTAAGATATTTTAAATCAAAACTAAATTGGAATAAGGTTTCTTTAGACTATGTTATCAACACTTGACCACTTTTTTAGTGTGCAAGGGTAGATCAACCACTCCCATCCTCTCTTGCCCCCCATAGGTCACTCAAAATTATCTCTATTAATCATTTTGAGTTACACTTTTATCAATCTTCATCTTTTCATTACCTTATCTTAGCCCACAGCTTCCCTTGGCATATGTCCATCCTTGAGTTATATCTCTAAATCATGACCCTATCTGTTTCGATCTATGTGTTCCATTGACTTATGTCTTTATCTCAAGATTAGTCATTTTATGTCATAAAACCAATATCCTCTTTCCTAGGTCTTGATATATGCCTAGGATACATCCTAAGATGTTGATATTTATTGTTATGGTGTGTTCCCCTTTAAGACTAGTTTTACACCTGTAACATTCATCGACTCTTATTCCATTGCATTCTCACTAGGGGCATCATAACACTTGTATCTCACTATTAATCATCAGGGCATCTTAACCCTCTGTAATATTATCTATATACCCACCCATCATTCCTTTTCGAGTGGCCATCTAGTTTGTTCCTCTTTGCATATCCCCTTAAGGGGGAATCATACAACCAACCATCATGCAATATTATTTTCAATAACTAATTTATTCATTGGTATTTATTTGAAATAACATTGTTCCTATCTCTTCAATCATAATGCCCTTTCAAAGAGGGGGAAAATGTACTCACTTAAATTTAATTACATTTAATTTCATCTTATATTAATCCATTTCATTTCATTTATTTACTAACTAACCCCATCTTAATCAATAGACTAAACACCCTTCATTTCTCATCCCAACATACAAATATATTAATTCCCCATTATCTACTTATTAACCAAACAATCTTATTCCATGATCACTTACCAATTTAAAATTCAAAAATACTAACTACCCCTATCCAATTACCCATAGCCTTTCCTACAATCCTAGTTCTTAATCCCATTTTAAATCTCCACTAAACCCTATTAAATCCCCTAGTATTCTCTAGAAGTCTCCTTGACCCACCTTGAGCTCCTCACTTCCCTTTTTAGGGAATCCTAATAAATTTTTAAATCAAGGGTTCATTTAATGACTTTTCCTCCAAGGAATTTTAATTTCTTGGAAAGATGAGAACCCTTGATCTTCAAAGACCTAAATTTGAATTTGGACCCTTCATTTACCCTCCCTCTTTCTATATAAACCATGAAAAGATCTTATCCATGATAAAATGAATAAATTTAGAAAGATTGTGAATCTTCCATTTTTTTTTAATCATTTCCATTAAATTCATAATCCTTTGGTTGTCATATTGTAGTCATAACCATTTATATCGAGTATTCATTGAGACAATTGTTACATATAAATCTTGAAGCCACACTATCCTGCATTTCAATATTCATTGAGTATTTTTCTTAGAACAACATCGATAATCTTAAAGGGAAGACTCAAGGAGTCAAGATGATGGTAAGTTTGTTCTAATTAGTGCTAATTAATTATAATCTCTTTCCATTTTATGATTTTGTGAATTTTGAGTAGATTATAACTTATTGTGTGAAGTTCAAATCTATTGTTCAATTTTTGTATAATAAAGTATCCACTCTTAATATTAATTTTGGATATATAAATTACCACAATTAGGCAATCCATCAAGTCATCCACGAAGGGTAGGTATAATTGACACTCTCTTCCCTTATTTGGATCTAACACAATAGGTACTACACATGGGCTAGACTTTTCCTAAAAAGTCATTTTCTAACATCTCATGTACATGCATATATACCTCCTTATTTTATTTATATGTCATATGATTGCTTGCTAAAATTTCTCTTGGATTCAGATCTATGTAATAGTTGATCATCTACATTAGTATAAATCATGTATTTAGATAATTTTAAATGATGTATGTGAATTATTATAATATCAAATTCACTTTGAGTAATATCTATTATTTATTTTTCTTTATTTGAACTTGCATGCTCCCACACTAGCTATGTCATGAATGCAAAGTGATCCTTATATTCTTCCACTCAATTAAGTAATTACTTTCCTCAAACCATGAACATATGTGCATAAACATTATTGTTTTCCCATTTTTCCTTATCCTTCAATGAAATCAAGATGAACATCCTATAATCCTTCTCTAATCAATAGGCATGTTCTCCCTTATGATATAAATCCTTTATGTTATATCTTGAAGGCCTTCCCTATTTTACATCACATATGCACATTGACATCACATCGTACCAAGACTCATTTTGAAATGCACCTATGTGGAACTTCACAAGGAATTTTTTATTTACAAACACCTAATGTCCTTTCTATATTATTAACACATTGTATGGGATTGGGTGTGCAACCTTATTCAAACCCAAATTTTTCATCGTATTCCCCATGAGACTATATTTATTTTACTACCACTATTTAATATCACCTTTCAAAATTTAGCTCTCAAATTTCATAATATAATGATAACACTTTCCTTCTATGATGGTTTACTATATTCATTTGACAGTTTCACCAACACCATCTTCATTATTAAGCATTATCTATGCTATGGATATTAAGAATTTCCCAATACCCAATTGAATCTACGTCTTTGTGCATGATATGGACTTTCACTTCAAATTTATTTCTACTTTCCCCTTACACTTATGGGAATTATTATAACCTATATCTAAGTGATCCACATATAAAAAATGTTTTTGGGAATTTTGTTACTCTTTCTCAACCAAATATTACTCTCCCTAAGGATGGATATGATCTATCCACTCGCACATTCTCTTTATAAACTATATGCACTCTTTATTGTTCTTTCACTTGTGTTTGTGACATTGTGTAGTGTTGTTTTGTTATTATTTTTTCAAGTTACTTCATGTGTTTCCTCATCCTCATTGCATGAATCTACCTGTACCTAACACACTACTATATTGTTTACATGAAAATATTTCCACTACCTTTAGTAAAAACTAAAAGATCTCCTCCATGGTTTATATATGTGTCAAACATAAATCTTCTTGAATGGAGAGTTTAATCCCATTAAAATATTTTTTGACCTTCTCTAGGTTGACATCCATATGACTCAATCTAATGGTGATATTTTAGAACTCCTCCATATACTACTAAAAATATAAATATTCCTTATGTTATAAATCCACTTTAACAATTCCATCCAGTAGTCTCTAAGCAAAAAATTACCATTCACAATTTCAACTATCTAATCCCATTGAGTTATCTTTATGTTTCCTCATTTTGCCACTTTTTTTCACTTATGTCCACCATAACACCATGTGATGATAATTACCTCATGATACACATACATAGATGAGTTGGTATAATTTTTGGTATGACTATCAAAGGTCAAAACCCATTTGTAACGTAAATGTGTTTCAAGTTTATTTTTTTAGTTTATGATGTTCAACATTGAGAAACTATTAAATCCAAACATATGTGATAGATACATTGAACTAGTTCAAATAAACATTGACTCTCATTAGTTTACATATTTGTGGACACCTAATTCTAGTAAAATCCTTATAATTTAAATGTTATTATCATATTTTTGTGCATATGGAACATTGATTGGAATTAGAACCTTATTGGAACTTTTTCCTTTGTGTTTCACCCTATCTATTCTTCCCCTTGTATTATCAATCAAAATAGAACATTTAAAAACATTTAGATTGGTCATCTTTTTCCTTTGTGTTTCACCCTATCTATTCTTCACATTGGGTTACTTTGAGATATTCCTAAAATATATTATATCTTTGTTTCTCAGGGTTGGGTCATTTTGAATATTATCAAAATATTCTAATACTGGTATAACCATAGTTAGAATAGTCAAATAGTCTTCATGTTGGTTGTGAACCCTTAGGTCCATTTTCTCAGCCTCCATAAACAAAATGCCTTAATTGTTAGCTTTCTCAATTTCACAATGTTAGATTAGGTGCCAATAAGTCCTTAATTACAATTAAAGCATCACACACACACACACACACACACACACACACACACACACACACACACACACACACACACACACACACACACACACACACACACACACACACACACACACACACACACACACACACACACACACGCACACACACACGCACGCACGCACGCACACATGCATGCATGCACACACACACACACGCATGCACGCACACATGCATGCATGCACACACATGAACACACACGCGCGTGTGCCCACTCCACCCTCCCCGCCCCCCCCCCCCCCCACACACACACACACACAAGGGCATTGTAATATATCATGGGTCACTCATTAACACATTGTATGCTTAAGAAATTATAAGGATTAGAACTAATAATTTATTTCACTTTTCTATTACAATATTTTGTATTTATTCAAGAGTTATTGTTTCATACATGTGCAAAAAAAATTACCTTAAATGAGCATCTAAATATACTACTTAATTGCATCTCATCTCTTAAGGATAAGGATATGGAATTTCAAATACATCGAACTAATTGTTGAAGTGCTAATTTATAATTTGTCATAAAGTAAGGGGATAACTAAAGAATGCCATTAAAAGGACATAAACATTTTAATATCTTTTCAAGGTATAATTGAGTGAGTTATGGATTTATATAAAGGATAAATAATTATATAAATTATGCATATCATTTTCTAATCTTGGATACATTTATGAAGAGTAACCATTGATGAAGGGATTCATGAAGTTTCATAATGATTTGACCTATTCTTCCACTATCATGATTGGATTTCCATCATTGAGAAAAACATTCATTATTAGAGTATTATGATATTATTTTTATTATTAGTTCACTGACACTTTTTTTAATTTCTCTTATAAATTATTCCTCGATCTATGTCTCAGTATTTTTAACATTTGTTAAAATCTAGGTGAGTAAAAAAGTATATGCATGAAAATAAACCCCCTTTTTCATTTCCAATGATTTTAAGTACTTTGATTTCATATATTCTTACACTAGGACATACATTTATTTACTATTTTATTAAATATATATCAGATCAATTTTTTGTTCCATATTTATATAAATTAATGTATCTTTTGCACTTTTCCAATAAAATAATATTAATCCTTCACCTTGTTATTCTACAAACCACCTATCTATAGAAAGGATTAAATAGATTCTTCATTAATAATGAGGTTTGGCACCAATATGTTTATAAATTGGATACTCTAATTATATCAATAAAAATATATGTCTATATGCACAAAAATGATCATCAAGCTCTTATTTATAATGGATTAATCGCTCCCATTTTACATAAGCTAAAATAACTAGCAGTGTTCCAATGGTACAAGGAATGCTGGAAGGGATGTGATTTTTTTTTATTTTTAGGTGTCAATATATTGTAAACATGGATAAATAGAAGCAACAAGATAGAATCTGGGACATCAATGTATTAGATCCACTTAATTAAAATTAATAATATATAATATTATAATTTAGTATTAATATATTATATTATATAATGGCAATAATTAATATATTTAATATGATATAATAATAATAATAATTAATATTGTAGTCCTAACCATGCAAAAACCTAAATAAATTATAACATAAATTCATTTTCTCCCTCTAATAGTATTATTGTTATGAATAGAGGAGAGTAATGCTTGTATAATAGAGAATTAAATAAATATTACAGCAAGAAAAAGAACCTGGATCAAACTTGAACAACATTTCAAGCCATGGATTAGGTGGAAGGATTAGAAATAAGTTACCAATCCAAGAAAAATATGGGCTAAGGTGGAGGTCCGTAGCCCAAATTATGGTCAAGCCAAGGTAGTAAGATATGTTATTGACCATTTTTATGTTGACATTTTTCTTCACCCCACAACTCTCTTGGAATCTCGCTTCCTTATTAGCTAACAATTAGTAATCATGAGCCTCCCAAACTATGAAATAATTCAAGAGTACCCAATAAGAGTGAATGATGTGATCAAGCTTCTAATTTTAGGAAATATTGTTCTTCAAAGTGAATACCAATGATGGTCCAAGAAAGAGAGCCTGATATGTCATTGTCTATATGTATGTTGACATTTTACTTCACCCCAAAACTAGCTATGAAGTCTACTTCTTTGTTAGCTTGATTGATTCAAGAGGACCCAAAAAATACTAATGTTTTATCAAGCTTATAATTTGGTTAAATATTATTATTTAAAGATAATAAGATCACCATTCAATTATTTTCAATGATCAGATTACCAATTCCACATTCTATGACCATTTGAATGCTTGGGTAAAATTGTTGGGGTGGGTTTAAATATATGCCACATTGTATAAATATTGTGGAGTCACAAACCTTGTGAAGCATAAGATATACCATTAGTATTTTTCTAAAGTTACAAGTTATGTTAGAATGGATATGATTTCATGTTTTGGTCAAGTGGGGTTTCATGAAGTGAAAATGTAAATTGGTAGTTGTATTTCACTTGAAGCTCATGATGGTTGAGCCTATCTCATATTTTTTACAAAAATAATTAATAAATAATGTTAAGTTATTTTTAGTGGAGGCGATGACAAAAATTAGGATGTGTGTGCATTCATATGGCATGGCAATGAGTTGTGTAGTGAGGGGATGTTTCATTTCACTAGAAGGGATGCATTTTTTATTTTGTTAAAATGAAGTTTTATAATTATAAGATTGTAAATCGGTATTAATACCTTATGGTCATTGATTCATACCAACTTTTATTGATGAAGTAATAAATAATAATCTAAAATTTATAGTAGAGGTAACGATATAAAATCAGGGTGCATATTCCTTCATATGACAATATGTTATGTGCCAAAAGTAGATGTTAAATTTGATAATGAGCTTGAGCAATAGTGAAGTGGTGGGGAAGGGAAAAACCATGAATAACATGAGAGTGGTGAAATAAATTAAGGTTACTTTGGTGGTGATGGTGAAGGGAAATGACATAATTTTTTAGTATTATTATGTTATATCTCTTGTAAGTTTATTTTCCATAATAGTTATATTAGACAATAATAAATAAAATAATATTATAATATAATATTATACATTAATTTTATATTATAATATTAATATAATATATAACATACAAGGTGTAATTTTTTGTTTGGGTAAAGCGTCAATTTATAAAGTGAAAGAGTGTAAATTAGTAGTCATACCTCACTTGAAACCCATGACCATCAGCTCCATCTCACCTTTTGTTCACATAATAGTATGAAAAAATAATCATATATTCTAATGGAGGTAATGGTGTAAAATGAGATTATGGATTCGATCCTATGACCTTGCAATGAGATATGCAAGGAGGAAACATTTTGTATCATAAATAACATGAGTAATGGTGAATTTATTGGGGTGGGCTATGAAATACATAACGTGCAAGTGGTGAAATAATTTAAAGTGCATTGGGTGGTTATCGTAAGAGGAAATGATAAGGTATTTCATGTTATATCATGCACCACATAACCCATACCATACTCCACACCTAGATTTAGGGAAGTCATTAGATTTACATGGATTACACACACATCAAAGGGGCATGAGATTATAAGATGGAAACATCTTTAATTGGTCATTTTATATTATTAAGGGTGGATGATGATGTCATGAGTTCTAATTTATTTTTAATAGGGATCCATGTCCTATGGTTGGTTTGAGTCTACATTACAATGTTATTTATGTGGGGATAAGAAATTGAGGTACCATAGTCTATCTTGAAGCTTATGTTCGTCCATACTATGAATATAATGGAATCTAGAGTAAATCAAGCTTAACAACATATAAAAACACCAAACCTAGATCCCTATAAGAAAGGAAAGGAAATAAATAACATGAAAGTGTTGAAGGATTTTGGCATGCATTGGATGGTGATGGTGAGAGGCAATGCCATGTAATTTTAGGTGATACTATATTTGAGGAGGAACATATCTTACACCAAACCTAGATTCAAGGTAGTGGTTAGATTTACATGTTGATAAGCTAGGTGACAACTGGGTGTGAAAAGAATTCCTTATCATAGCCTTAATATTTATGTGAAACATTAGGGTTTTTATAAAATGTGAATGACAACATCACCATATCCTTGTTACATTAGTAACTTGATTTCTTGTTAAATTATATCTCTTGTAATTTTATTTTTTAAGAATAGCTATATTAAACAATAATAAATACAATAATACTATAATATGATATTATACATTAAAATTATAGTATAGTATTAGTATAATATATATCATACAAGATATAAGTTTTTTGTTTTGGTAAATCATAATAGTGTAAATTGGTATTCATACCTCATTTAAAATCCATGATCAATGCCCCATCTCACCTTTTGTGTGCACAATAATAAGCTACAATAATCATATATTCCTAGTGTATGTGATTATACTAAATGAGATTGTGTATTCCTTGATACGATGTGGCAATGAGTTGTGTGTGGAGGAGACATTTTATTTCCCAAAGAGCTTGAGTAATGGCAAAGTGATGGAGAAGGCCTAGGCAATACCAAACATGAAAGTGGTGAAATATTTCAAGGTAAGTTAGGTGGTGATGGTTAGGATCAATGAAAAGGTATTTCATGTATTATTTGACAACATAGAGCCCATACCATACACAATAACTATATTTAGACAAGTTTTTGGATTTACATGACTTACATGCATTGAAAGTGGGTCTGTAGCTTGAAAAGTGGCAACATATTTGATTGGTCATTTTCTATTTTTAAGGGTGGGTGAGAAAATCATGAGCATTGACTTTATTGTGATAGGGATCCATGTCTGATGAGTGGTTGGAATATACATTACAATGTTTTTTTATGTGTGGACAAGAAATTGAGGTACCAAAGTCTATCGTGTAGCTTATGTTCATCCATGATATGAATATAGTAACATCTGAAGTAATTAAATTAGGCTTAACAACATGTAAAATCACCAAACTAGAACCCTTGGAAGAATTAGGAAGGTGATAAATAACATGCAAGTGGTGAAATATTTAAATGTACTCTAGGCAGAGATGGTGAGTGGAAATGACAAGGCATTTTAGGTTATACCATATGCTAGGGGGGAATATTTTACACAAAACTTAGATTCAAGGTAGTGGTTGGATTTACATAACTTAAATCACCCATTACAAAGGGGCCCATAACTTTAAATGTGGAAAAAACTTTGATTTGTCATTTTATATTATTGAGGGTGGATGAGGATGTCATGAGAGATGATTTGATTACAACAAGACTCCACATTTGATGTGTGACACAAATCAAAAATGTAATTTGGATTATATGGGTAGAAGACATTGAGGTCCCAAAGTCTATCTTAATTTTTCCATTCTCCATGTTTCCAATTGCATTCCTTATAGTGTTCCTTTCACCGTTGGGGTAATTTATAGTACTACAATCTTAAAAATATCCAAAGTTTGGTACTTTAATATAATTAAGAAAACTGTCCATCCATATTAAACATAGTATCATGCATGTTTTTAAATGAAGGTATTTGTAGTGGGACATTAACTCATAAACATAATGCGTACACCATAAAAAACATAAAAAATAATAATATATGTGAGAGTTCCTTTAGAATAGATCTACTTAACAAATTATCCAATTTTAATATTTTAAAATTCATGCCTTTTCCATCCCAAAATTATAAACATTTAAATTAAAAATCATAAAAGTGTAAGCCTTCTTCCACATTTTAAGATAATATTCCAATTAATTGAGGTAACTAAAACAATTGATGAACTCTAGAAATAAAGGTTGATATTACACCATGAAAAAATTAATTTTAATGAGAAACTATGTGGCATGGGCATGACATGCATTAGAGAGAAGCAACCCATTTCAATTCAGAGAGAGTTGTTCCAAGTTACTAAACTCTAATAGTATGTGATAATAATTATTAATATGACTGGGTGTCTTATTTTCCTCCAACTAAAAATTTTATGTACAAGGGCACTAACAAGAATAATAGTGAATGGAAACAATGAAATATCTATAGAGATTAACAATTTATAGACAATTCTCCTACTTCAAGGAGATGCCCACTATTGATATTATTAGTCAGTCATCATTTTCCTTCTTATCTATTTGTATTTAATGGAATATATATATATATTCTTATTTCTTACATCACAGATCTAACCAAAAAGAAGCACTGTGTAATTGATAAAAGTGATTTAACATTTTACGGTTTAACACAAATAATTCTTATGTTTGGTTAAAGGGTTGAGATACCTAAATTAGTTAAATAAATATACAATAATTAATTACTAATTTATTATTACCTTTGACTTTTTTTAAATTTATATAAATATAAATAAATAGGGATAAATAGATAATTAGCTAAAAATTGACTATCATGGATGACCCATGTTCTGAAACTTGAGATGTGGGTCATACTCTATATCATTAATAAGATTCTGATATTTGTATGTAAACTATATAGTAGTGCCCAATTTATATAGTAGCACCTCATTTGGATAGCAGTACCATCTGTGTGTAATGTCCTAAATGTGGCACTAATGTCCCCTTTATGAGATTTTTCCTATTTTTAGGGAACTCCTATGCCTATGTCTGTATGTTTTGTTCATGCATGACTGAAAACTATAGTTATGTATTATACCTAGAAAACTTGATTTGATGTACAAACCCTAATATCCATGAAAGTATGGCATAAGTAATAATTTTGTGTTAGTAGGATGGATTAGACATCCTCAACACCTCACTGTGTAGAGAGTTGCTTACATACCAATACTTTGAGGAGTGATCAAATCTGATGTAGTTATCCCACTGAGCATTTGATGTATGTGAAAGTAAATGATAGAATGAGAGTGGCCTTGGATGCCTTGAATGTTTTTGAGCTTTGAAATGCTTGAAAACTAGACTTATGGCTATTGTAGATGGTAATATGTAGAAACTAGGGTAGAATAGGAATCAAACACCTTGATTGTTCATAACTTTGGCTTTGGTTGGAATATATTTTTGCATCTATTTTCCATCTAGTGAATAGAATTGGATTATATCTGTATTTATAATGTTATGTTGCCTGTGAAGATAAGAAAATGAGCTTACACTGACCTTAGAAGGGGCACACATTTGAAAAAAAAAATTGTTGGGAAGAGTTGGGGCTGAGGATAGTAGCACCTAGTTGGGGAAACTAGATCCATGTGGTTTTAGTTTCATAAATATGGCACTAATGTCATTTTGGTATAGTGCTAAACAATTTTGATTGGGGTCTGAGATGACAGTTTTTAGACTATGTTATGACTAGTTGTAGGTGACTGTGGTCTATTAAATGACTAGAAATGTAAGTCTAATGCTCAAATATAGGTATGTGGATATCCTAGGGATAGGTTAACTCAATCGACACTCTTATAATCCAATTACCACTTTTAGGTGATTACAAAAAATAACTAACTAGCAGGTGGCATATTATTGAACAAACTAAGAAAGTTTAGATTTATAAAAGGGAAGGGTGGTGCTTTGGTTATTAATGTTATGATTATCCATGGAGGATACATGCTTACAGGATGGACACATGGTGATTTTTCCTTCTACCAATGACATGTAGTAATTGATATGCATTCCTCTCATCCTATTACACATGGTAGAGAAGACTTCACCACCCTCAGCTCATGCACCTTCTTTTGTAGATTGATTTTAACTAGAATTCATAAATTGGTAGGGTCTACACTCTCAATCAATCACATAAATCCATATTAAAAATTGTTAAATATTAAAAAAAAAAATGATTGGTTACCCAACTAAATTTAACTAATTTTTAAGTGCTTTCTACACTTCTTTATTTTCTTCCATTAAATTTTTGCAACATTGTTTTAGAAACTCCTAGTCAACTCATGTCTGCTTCAACTTTGTCTTATAACTCACAAAATAAAGCATAAATAATGATCATGAGTCTCAAACCTTGGACCTTATGAATAATAAATAAACATTAAAAATAAAAATCCAAAGAAGGGAAATATCTACACATGTTAGAAGGCATATTAAGATCTGTGGACAAACCTACAATGCCTTCTTGAAGGTAATACACCTCTGATGTAAAAATAAAAATTAGTTAAGAATAAAATGAGGTAATTTAGAATGAGAACATTATGTATATAAAGAATGAATAATTAGATAAATTATAATCAATGGGAATGAAAAAAATACAAGTAAAAAGTCTTTGACATTTAGCTCAAAATTTATTTAATCATTATCTTATTTTTTTTAAATATTTTAATGTAACATTTATCTAACATTTGTAATTTATTTATCCTTTGACATTAGTATTAAATATCTCTAACCAAGTAATATTTTAAACCCAAGCTACATACTTGCACACTTTTTTTTCAAATATAAATATAAATAGCCATAAAAAATGTGTCATAAATCAAGTTTCTAGAAGGGCCTGAAAGAAGTAGCATGTGTGTTCTTGTTGAATGGTCTAAACAAACATATTAATTAACTTTATCAGTGTTTTATAATGAATGTCTCCATGTATCATTATCTTTTTTTCACCCTTCTCCCCTCTAAAATTTTGAAATTTTAGTTGAATCTGAACTAATAAATCTTCCACATACATATTTTTTGAATGTAAATCCTCTAGCTAATGCATTGGTATTATAATTTTGAACCTATTGAATCTACCACTTTACATATTTTGAGTAGCCACCATGCAAGATTTTGTAACCTCATATGTCATCCTCTATTATTATAACATCAAATTGTTTAGTGGCAATTTTAGAATAGAGTCTTCTGGATCCATAGAATAAATCTATCTTAATGTTTCAAAAAGGAAAAAAAATAACATATGGCTAAAACAAAATAGTAGGGGGATGAAATATTAAATTGGCGTAGAAGTTTTATGTATATTTTTTGAGGAAGAATCACAATGTAAGTAATTATTTAACCTTAATCAATAGAATTATTTTTGGCAAAATCTAATCATAAGGATGTATCTAGAGTGGTCAATTTGGGGGATAGGCTAGTTTTATGCCCCTAATTCATGGAAAAAATCCATTCAATTTTTATCATTGATTTTAAAAATTATAGGTGACTATGGTCTACTGAATGACTAGAAATGTAATTCTAATGCTCAAGGATAGGTCTATGGATAGCCTTGGGATAGGTTAGCTCAAGTGACACTTTTGAAATCCAATTACCACTTTTATATGATTACATTCCCTCCCATTTATGCTAGTAATGTATCAAATCAAAATGATTAGTATAAAATAAAAATAAGTGTACCTAGATTTACCTTGGAAGTGAAGTATGTGGAGCTGAGTTTGAGTATACAAATCTAGGTATGTGTATGTGGAACATGATCTAAATCAATATCCTGCAATGAAACATTAAAAAATTAGTCCTTAAGAGATAATCAAAAGCAAAATACTTTTCTAAAATGAAATAACTAAGTAAATAAAAAGGAAAGTAATAAATTCACCTCATTGGGTATGCAAACTAATGCATGACCCTAGTGACAACCTGTTTTTGCAAATTTGCATGGTGATCATATCATTGAATAGATTGAACTAATATAATGAATAACTCTATCCAGTTTTGAGTGCATCATTGCCCACCCCTACTTGGTGGATCTTGATCTCTATGACTATTTTGGATAAGAATGTAAGTATGTCAAACCCTCTCAATAGATGTCTCAAGAACTCAAGTAGGATATGAATCCATCATTTAACCCTATGTTAAGTATATGAATCTATAATTTTATTGCATAAAGTTTTGAAAGTATATAATTGAGTAATCTAACTATGTATTCATCATTGTAGCCACTCGAGTATATTAGGCAGCTCTAGGCCACTTAGGAATGCCAACCACTATAGATGGAGTGAGGAATGAATATGGTGACAACATGGAATATGATATAAAGTGTATATAACATAGAGAACAAAATTTAATTTCCCATTCCATATGATCAACCTATCTAAATCTAAGTATATGGGAACCATGTGTTGTGTACATGCTCCCAATTTGGTATTTGAGTATACTAAATCTGAATCAAGTATGTAATAGTTGAACCTATGTAACTAATATGAATGTATAAATAATAATGACATGCATGATGCCTCCAAATCTAAGAAAATGGTATGAATTTAAACTAAAAAGATTGACTCTAAGCTAAATATGAATATAACTACCAAATTATTAACTGTATATGTGCAAATCTTTACTATATCTAGTGTATTGATCTAAATTATCTGAACTATCCTAAAGCTAGGGACACTAGATAGTAGTTCTTTATAGTGGACATTAGTGTCCTATGGCACTAGTGACCCAATTTGGGCACTAATGATTGCTTAATTTGATTTTTGTGTTATCTAAACTAACTGTTGAGTCTTTGTTATGTTCTGTATCTACCCTAATTCTAATTTCTATAACTGAGCCTATGTGTTGAAATGTATCTATGAAAAATAATGTAGGATCCGAATCTTTGTAATAACCCCTGTAAATGTCCCCTCTTTTGAGGGTAGTTGTGAAATCTATGGAAGAACTCCCCTCTAAATAATTAGCTCTGTCAAAAGTGTTATCTAGAGCATGTGCATGATATTCCAATATAATGTAAAACATAACATCAGAGTGTAAATGTATATGAGCATATGGAGGAAATGTAATATGTATGTTCTAATTTAGCATTGCATAAGGGTGTCAAGATAAATGTAAGTAATGTATAACAATAGTAAAATTTTAGTAACTAATTAGGTTGATAGGGCATGATGTCCATCAAGGCTCCTAATTAAGAAGGATATATGGATGAGATCTCTCATGGCATAAAAAACTAGTGTATGTGTGTAAAAATCAAATACAAGTGTCATGCTGTAGAAACATACAAGGAACCAAACATACAAACACATGAAACACATAAAAAGTAGACCAAGGGGCCATAATACAAAGGACATGAGCACATTTCACTAAATTTTAGAATGAATACATACAAGGAAATGTTCAAATGTCCATATATGCAAACAAGAAGTAATTTGGCATAGAGCCATAGAGAATGACATGTTCAAATATCTACATATAGAAGCATGAAAGAGCACACACAAGGGATATGGGAACATGTCCAAGATATAAATATAGAGAAGTGGCATAGAATCAAAGGAATGATGGCATATTCAAATGCCCTTGAAATGGAAGAAGCATAGGAAACACGATCAAGTATAATTTAAGAACTAGAAGTGAAAGCATGTATAACTATGTAATATAAATCTATGTAAATGCCAAGATGCATATATACTGAGTCTAAATAATGATAGTCATAAAACTCTAAGCAATAAGGAATAGTGATCAATATCAAGATAAATCAATGCATAACTGAAATGTATATTATGTAATATAGAAATTGGTTATAACAACTATGTATGTGATACACCCAAATGGGCATATGTATCAATGTATAAACTTGGATAAGTGTAAATGCACCCAATGGGTAGATGATAGCTGATCTAGATCAGTGTAGTGGATCAAAGTCATGTCTAGAATCAATGAGTTTTATGAGAGACTAGCTATCACTATGGCTTGTGTCAAAATTAGGAATGATAATATCTTATGCAGTGTGATTGTTATGATGTAGTTGAATGTTGTTTTAGTAGGAATCTGTGTATTATTCCTCATGAGATTCATAATATTGTTCCACATAGGAGTCATAATAACCTAGTGTGTTATAAGGAATTACCTCATACTATGGAGTTAACCTTTCTGAATTGTGCTTTGGCATATTGATTGTGATTTTCCCCTTTAAAACTGTGCTTATCATGGACATATTTTATTGTGGAGGCTCTTTTGTTAGAAAACCTTGTTTGAGAATGCTTATTGGGTTAGCATGATTTTCACTTTGTAACTGAATCTCTTGATCTTTTTGTAATATTTCATGTGTATCTAGATTTTTTTCCTTGATAAACTATATTTGTGATTGATATGCCTTAGGATGTTCAATAAACCCCAAACATTATTGACCAATATTATCAACTACTAGAATAGGAAAAATGATGCCTTGGTCCTATTTGCCCAAACCTTGACCATGATAATCATATTGTTGTAGATAATTTTGACCAAATCCATACCATATTGAATGTTGAGCCTCCTTTGGGAGAGGTATATTTTATTGATTTATCTATGCTTGTTGTACTATTTCTTGATATAATTATGTTTTTGGAACCTTTTATTGTTTTGAGTTATGCTTTGGTAACCATTTTTGTACTATTTTGGAATGTGACCCTTTTTGAATTGGTAGATGTTTCATTGTATGTTGTGTGGATTGTGTCACTATGTCTATCATTCGTATCCATTATCTATTATATTTTCCTTTTCAATGCTAAATATGAATCTGTGTGGTGCCCATGCATTTTATGATATGTATGTTGAAAATATTGTCATTGATGTCAAAGGTCTAGCATTATTGGTGATAAAGGCCCTATTGCATTTAATGTTGTTTGTAATAAATATATTTTGGCTAATATGAGTTAATATTTATTTAATATTAATGAATATATTTTTGGTTGCATATGAGACAAAAGAAGGGCCCATGGAGAAGTCAAAGAGCCATAGGGTAAAGACAAAAGAAGGATGGGACACATTTTCCCATGAAGAGTCATCTTAGGGAATTCCAAGAGTCACCAAGTGAAGACAAAAGAGTAAGGGCACAATTTCTCATGAAGGGACACTTTGAGGAATACGAAATGTCACCAAGATAAGGACAAAAGTGGGAAGGATTTTTTTGGTCATGAAGGGTCACCACATGACTTTTCAAAGGCAAGAATATGAAGGGTCATACAAGTTTAGTGACATTTTCCATGAGGATTGAAGGAGCACAAAGGGCAAAGGCCAAAGGTCATTTGGAAAGCTATAAGTAAAGGCTTGAGAAGCCTTTGTAATATGGAAGATAGAGGTTGATTTGATATTGTATTATCTAGCTTAGAAGATAATTTGTGAGAGATGAATATGATTTGTATTTGTTATATCTAGCTTCGAAGAGCAAAGGTGAGAGAGAAGAAAGAGATGTTGTAATGAACTATCATTTGTTGAGATAGCAACATTGAGAGATAGTTGTGTGGTTTACACAAAGGGGTTGGTGTTCCTATGGGTTGGTGCTCACGAATTGTTGCTAGTTTGGTGCTCGGTAAAGGGGTTGGTGCTCCTGTGGGTTGGTGGTCATGAATTGTTGTTGGGTTGGTGCTCGGCAAAGGGGTTGGTGCTCCTGTGGGTTGGTGCTCACAAATTGTTGCTGGGTTGGTGCTCAGCAAGTTGGTTAGTGCTCCTACAAGTTGGTTCTTACGAATATTATTTGGGTTGGTGCTCATTCATATACTTGAGATTGTTATTCATGGTTTTTCCCACATTGGGTTTCCACGTTATATCTGGTGTCTCTCTCTTGTGTGGTGTTTATTTTTTTAGTTTTATTGCATATCATGAATGTTTTATTAAGTGGAATTTGATTAAGGGAAATTTTTATAAGATATATGATATACTGATTCACCCACCCCTCTCAATATAATTTGTGCTTAACAATTGGTATCAGAGTAGGTTCCTTTTTGAAAAAGTTTTACAGCTTGAAGGTAGATCAGGAAAGTACAAGATGGCCATACATAAAGGTGCCTCTGCAAGCAAAATAATAATTGATCAAGAAGAAGAAGAGGATGAAGCTGAAGTAAATATGGAAGGAGAACTCATGTGTGCCTTAGAAGAGTTAGAAAGTTTAAAAGAAAAATAAAAAATTGAAGCATCAGCTCAAGAAAAATGAAAAGGAGTCAAAGGAGATAATTGAAGATCTACAAGCACATTTTGAAGAAGCCAAGAAGAATGAAGAAGATCTAACGACACAGTTGGAAAAAGCAAGAAAAGAATGTGAAAGGTATGTTACTAAAATTGCCTCTTTAAAAGAAGAGATTGAGAAAGCAGTCAATAATAAAATAGGCAATGATTCAAAATTTGAAAATAGCACTAATATGCTGAATAAGATATTAGAAACCCAAAAGGCAATATCAGATAAGACAGGCATCGGTTTCGAAAAGAAGAAGAGCTATGTTGAAGCTCTTAAAAATGAAGAAACAAGAAGGGAAGAAATGAAGAAAAGCCATGGTTTATTGATAGCAGATGTTCGAGGCACATGACATGAGACAAGAGCAAGTTCATAACGTTAAAGAAGATCAATGGTAGCATAGTGAAATTTGGGGACAATACTACTGCCAAAATTGTCAAACAAGGTACACTAAGTTTAGATAATGGTAGAACTAAAACTGAAAATGTTTTATATGTAGAAGGTCTTAAGCATAATCTTTTGAGTCTAAGTCAAATGTGTGATCAGGCACACACACTAAAGTTTTATGTAGAAGGTTTTGAAATTAGAAGAAAAGATTCAGATGTATTGGTTGCAGATGCTCAGAGAATAGGTGATAACGTATATATGTTGTCAGATATCAAAGGTCAAAAATGTTGTTTGAGTTAGATTGAAGAAAGTTGGCTATGGCACAGGAGAATGGGGCACATAAATTTTAACAATCTTGTCAAAATCTACAAAAATCAAGCAGTCAAGAATCTTCCAAAGATCACAAAGAAATCTAACATGATTTGTGGACCTTGTCAGCATGGGAAGCAGGCTAGAAGGAGGTTCAAAACAAAAGAGTACTCGACCACTCAGATGCTAGAGCTTGTTCACACTGATCTATGGGGATCTATGAGGACTCAAAGTACTCAAGGTGATAAATATTTCATGTTTCTTATTGATTATTTTTCACGTATGACTTGGATAATGTTTTTAAAAAAATTAGAAGCTTTTAGACAGTTCAAAGCATTAGTTGAGAATGAAACTAATCTAAAGATTAAATGTCTAAGATCAGATCGAGGAGGATAATTCATGTCAGATGAATTTATTGAGTTTTGTGAAGATCATGGAATAAAGAGACATTATTCAATAGTTATAACTCCATAACAAAATGGAGTAGTTGAACAAAAAAATAGAACAGTTCAGGAGATGGCGAGGACAATGCTAAATGAGTCCAATATAGTAAATAAATATTGGAGAGAGGTGGTTGGTATAGTAGTGCATATTTAGAATAGAGCTTTATTAAGAGTCAATAGTGACAAGACACTTTATGATCTATGGAAAGACAAACCAGCAACAATTGATTATTTCAGAGTTTTCAGTAGCAAATGCTTCATAAAGAGAACCAATGAAAAACTTGGTAAGTTTGAATCTAGAGTAGATGAAGGTATATTTCTTGGTTATTCTTGCAAAAGTAAAGCTTATAAATGATATAACAAAAGAACTAAGAAAATTGTTGAAAGTGCAAGTGTCAGGATAGAAGAAGATGGAACACAGAGAATCAGTGATCCAATAAACATTCCTGAAATCATTGAAGAGGAAGGCTTTGAAGAATCAGATGAAGATGAGGAAAAGGAGAAGGAGAAAAAGGGCACCAAGACTCCATCCAAATAAGTTTAGAAAAATCATAATGAAAGTGACATCATCAAGGATATAAAAGAAGGAATTCATACCAGAAGAATGATGGTAAGTGAATTTGAACAAGTTAATTTCTCTTTGTTATCTAAAATTCAGCCAAGAAATTTTTTAGAAGCTAGACATGATGAGCATTGGGTTAAGGCTATGGATGAAGAATTAGATCAAATAGAAAAGAATGATACTTGGGAATTAGTGCCTAGACCAAAAGATCACAATGTGATAGGAACAAAATGGGTTTATAGAAATAATTTGAATGAAAATGGAGAAGTGACAAAAAATAAAGCAAGATTAGTATGTAAAGGATATGCTCAGATTAAGAGAATAGATTTTGAAGAAAATTTTGCACCAGTGGCAAGGCTAGAGGATATTAGAATGTTTCTTGCATATGCAGTATTTAAAAATTTCAAAGTGTTTCATATGGATGTCAAATCTGCCTTCCTAAATGGGAATATTGAAGAAGATGTCTACATTGAGTAGCCTGAGGGGTTTATTCTCTCGAATATTAGTAACCATGTATACAGACTGAAGAAAGCATTGTATGGATTAAAACAAGCTCCCAGAGCTTGGTATGCAAGTCTTGATAAGTACCTATAAGATCAAGGATTCAAGAGAGGATTTGTTGATAGTAATATTTACATCAAAATAGAAGGTGAGCATCAATTGATTGTTGTGGTATATGTTGATGATATCATTTTTGGAGGAAATATTGAAAAGATGACAAAAGAATTTTTGATAGAATGCAAAAAGAATTTGAGATGTCTATGCTTGGAGAATAATCATTTTTCTTAGGGTTGCAAATATTTCAATTAAATAAAGGAAGTTTCATATCTCAAAGTAAATATGCCAAGGAAATGTTGAAGAAGTTTGGTTTTGAAGATTGTGCATCAGTTGGCACACCTATGTGTACAGGAAATAAGGTGAGCAAGGATGAAGATTCACCTTTTATAGATTAATCTTTGTATAGATCTATGATTGGTAGTATTTTATATTTGACAGCATCAAGACTAGACATCATGCATGCAGTAGGTATGGTTGCAAGATATCAGTCATCTCCAAGAGATAGTCATGTTCAGTTGGTGAAAAGAATATTTAGATATATCAAGGGGACATTGGATTATGGATTATGGTATTCCACATGTAAAGATTTCACTTTAGTTACTTATACAGATTCAGATTGGGCAGGGTGCTTAGATGACAGAAAGAGTATAAGTGGAGGAGGTTTCTTCCTTGGTGATAGCTTAGTATCATGGCTAAGCAAGAAGCAGAACTCGGTATCATTTTCTACAGCTAAAGCATAATATATTGCAGAAGTATTGTGTTGTACTCAAGTGCATTGGATGAAGCAAACTTTGGAAGATATCAAGGTAAAGTATGATGAAACTATTTTCATTTTCATTGATAACACAAGTGTTATAAATATTTCAAAAAATCTAGTAATGCATTCAAGAATAAAACATATTCCAATTAGATATCACTTCTTGAGATAATAGGTTGCAGATCAACAAGTTAAGATGGAATATATTAGTACTACAGAGTAGATTGTAGATAGTTTCACAAAGGCACTACCAAAAGACACATTTGAGTATCTGTGAGAGAAGTTGGGAGTAATTCCCTTTACTTCCTACCATTGAAGTTCAGCATCAGTTGAGGGGGAGCTAAGTGTTAGCTCCAAGTAGGCCCTTTGCCATTGATGTTAAAGGGGGAGAATAACAGGTACAGGGAATAGGTATAGGTTGTTATAGTAAGGGGGAGTTACTATATGTTTCTAGATGATAGTATGTATAGGTGACAAGATGTGGCAGTTTCAAAATTGAGGTTGCCATCAATGACAAAGGGGGAGATTGTTGGAAATATTGTCATTGATGTCAAAGGTCTAGCATTATTGGTGATAAATGCACCATTGCATTTAATGTTGTTTGTAATAAATATATCTTGGCTAATATGAGTTAATATTTATTTAATATTAATGAATATATTTTTGGTTGCATAAGAGACAAAAGAAGGGCCCATGGAGAAGTCAAAGAGCCACAAGGTAAAGACAAAAGAAGGATGGGATGCATTTTCCTGTGAAGAGTCATCTTGGGGAATTCCAAGAGTCACCAAGTGAAGACAAAAGAGTAAGGGCACAATTTCTCATGAAGGGACACTTTGAGGAATACGAAAAGTCACCAAGATAAGGACAAAAGTGGAAAGGACATTTTTGGTCATGAAGGGTCACCACATGACTTTTCAAAGGCAAGAATATGAAGGGTCATACAATTTTGGTGCCATTTTCCATGAGGATTGAAGGGTAACAAAGGGGGAAGGCCAAAGGTCATTTGGAAAGTTATAAATAAAGTCTTGAGAAGCCATTTGTAATATGGAAGATAGAGGTTGATTTGATATTGTATTATCTAGCTTAGAAGAGAATTTGTGAGAGATGAATATGATTTGTATTTATTATATCTAGCTTAGAAGAGCAAAGGTGAGAGAGAGGAAAGAGATGTTGTAATGAACTATCATTTTTTGAGATAGCAGCATTGAGAGATAGTTGTGTGGTTTACACAAAGGGGTTGGTGCTCCTGTGGGTTGGTGCTCATGAATTATTGTTGGGTTGGTACTTGGCAAAGGGGTTGGTGCTCCTGTGGGTTGGTGCTCATGAATTGTTGTTGGATTGGTGCTCGACAAAGGGGTTGGTGCTCCTGCAAGTTGGTGCTCCTACAAGTTGGTGCTTGTGAATACTATTTGGGTTGGTACTCATTCATATACTTGAGATTGTTTTCCATGGTTTTTCCCACATTAGGTTTCCATGTTATATCTGGTGTCTCTCTCGTGTGTGGTGTTTGTTGTTTTAGTTTTATTGCATATCACGAATGTTTAATTAAGTGGAATTTGATTAAGGGAAAGTTTTATAAGATATATGATATACTGATTCACCCCCCCTCTTAGTATATTCTATGCTTAACAATGTATTAAAATATACAGATCTCTTCATTGTATGTAGAGGAGGTAGGTTGATTAACTTAGCTTTGATCATGTCCCTGACTATCTCACTAGAGCTCTTATTCGGGAATTGAATGCTTTTTGAATCACTATTTATAGATTTACTTTGTTGTGATGTCATGTTATGATATGTAACATTATTTTCTACAAATTGACTAGTTGAAGATGTATAAACATGATTTACAATATTGTGCCCTGGAGGCCTTTGTCTTGTAAATTAATTTTCCAATGTAATATTTTCATGTAATAGTTAATTCTAATTTTGTAAACCTATAATTATATTTTTCATACTAATAATTTGATCATGTAGATTCTAAAAAGTACAAACCCTAGTTGTTTCTATTTAAACATGTCAGCACAAACCCTATAGGGAAGAAGTGTGAATAGGATGAGTAGGGGGATTAGTGATAATGTTATAATATGCATCATCTTATGGAGGAATGATAGCATGGACCTGGTTAGAAGGAAAGTAGTTATCACCCCATGGAGATGAGGAGAAGGAGATTCTTTTTTGTGCATAAGATATGACATTAAAACTTGAAACATAGTGGTTATATTATGTGTTAAATCCTCTATGTGTGTATGGGTTTTCTTTTTAATGGATTTCCATATGGGAGAAAGATAACATGTGAAAGAAAGAATGTAACATGAAAGATATTTTAGTTGATTTGAAACATCATGTATGCATATGTCTATGTGATTAAAGAATGATGTCTTAATTATTTGCACATCAAAGAAAGATAACATGCTATGGAAAGAATGCAACATGAAATATATTTTAGTTGATTTGAAACATCATGTATGCATATGTCTATGTGATTAAATAATAATGTCTTAATTATTTTTCACATAGAATAAAAATAACATGCTATGGAATATGATGAATATTGTATTTGATAGTAAGCATCATCTATACATGTATTGATGTCTTTTCATATTTCATTCCAAATTAAAGGGTATTGGACCCAAATTTTGGCTAAGTATTTTAGCATAGAAATGACAAAGAAATAAAAGAGCATAAACACAAAGATACTAGAGTGCATAAATAATTTGTCATAGAAGGATCATGGTGCAGAACTAGTGAGGTGTGAAAGGACAAGGGCACAAAATCACTAGCATGAGAAGACCTAGTCAAAGATGGCATATAATTATGAGGAACCTAAGATCATAAGACTTAGAAAAACATTGAAAGACATGGGGAGAGCATGGGAAGTGGGGGATGGTTAGGGAGTGATTCTTAAGGGCCATCTAAACCTTATCCATCATGAGTTTTGCATCAACCTAGAAAGAGGTAGACACATGGCAAGAAGGATTTAGCATAAAAAAAGTATATAGGGGGTGCAAAGGCCCATGTCCTTAGGAGAAAAAAATTAGACTTCCATGACTCTCAGTCCATAAAGAGTTCATTGGACATTCACTCATGTAAGTAATTATGTAACTAATTTGTTAGAAAAAAATAAGTATAAATACCCTTGTATGAAAGCATTGTAAAGTGATGGGTATTGAATATCATTTTTATGAAATAACATTCAGAGTTATGGATATTCCAATCATTTCTGATGTACATGTTCCAATTAATTAATAATTATGCATCTATTGTTAGGTTTGCATTGATTACTTCTAGTTTTAACTTATTATAATATCTATGCAACTTTTACTTTTAGAATTTGAGTAACAATCTCTGAACTCCATGGCATTTATCTATGTCATTATGGTTGTTGAGATTTATGAGTCAAGGACCAAAGTATTGTATTTATTTTTTTATGTAACTTCTAATTAGACATAATTTCAAACTCAATAATATGACTAGTATGCTACATAACATAACCCATGGGAATTGGCCTCTTGTTGTGTGCTTCAAGTGAACACACAAGACCATAGTCTTGTGTGAAGGGCCAACACCCTAGCTCATTGGGGCTACACTTTAGCACTTGAAATTTTATTAAGGATTAAAAACCCAAAATTTTGGTTTTGTTAGTGGGACCTATAAAACTTGATTCATAGTAATGTAATATGCTTGAATGTGTCACCCTTGAAGGTATTGAATAATGGATCACTAGCATTGAGGGTAATTTTTTGATTCCTTATCTTGAACCAAGATTTTCCACTCTTTAATGGGTGGAATGGAATATGTATAGTGTATTATATGAAAATTTATTTATTGAAATCCATATCCATTTATATACATGTCTATCTACTTATGCTCAAGGTTGATCATGAAACTTTGGGAGAAGACAGTCTTGGACATTAGAATGACAAAGAGATTTATCATGATTATGAACCCCATGGACATGAGTTGTTAATATCTGGTGAAGAGTAGTGTTGAATAGATACATTATAGAGTATGTTGTAATAAATTATTATTATCCTAAAGAAGCTAAGTTTTAGTTCCTTAGAAAACCATGTGGTCGGTATATTAGACATTACCCACTAGAAGTCAAGAAGTTGTTCATTAACTATGGGCTTGAAACTCTACTAATAGAGAGATAAATCCATCTTTGCTAAGATGCACATTTGGAAGGGGTGTAAAGAAGTGTTGGTAAAGGATTTTAGGTTTATAATGGTAGCTAGTCAATAGGCATTATGGAAGCAAAAATGTGATAAATCTCAACAGAGGATCATAGGAGTGAATGGTATAAGAAAGGACTGGGATAACTTAGCTAGTGTTGTTAGGATCTGTAGGGAAGTGGAAACACACAAATAAGACTCCATCACTTTTGAATCACACCCAACGCCACTTTTATCATATAAGTAGAAACTATCTAGACATCATATACTAAAGAACCATATTTGAACCAACCAAGTTCCCCAACCATAGTGTGTGCTCATGTTTTTGATTCAGATGAATTACGTATATATAATTGGTATATAGATAGTGTGGAATAGTAAATTGATCCTATAAGTGACATTGTAGATGATCCAATTATAACTAATAAATAATTAACACTTTCTTTTCCTCTTCAAGGCAATTTAATGGCTCAACTTAGGATGTTTGTAGGACCTAGTATTCATAGTGGACATAGTATGGGCCCAAATCTTATTAATCAACTAGCTACCTTAACCCAACATGGGTGTTGTTGTTGGAGATGGACTAAGAGGTGGCATGGGAGGAAGTGATGGACTCCTGCTCAAGGAATAAGGTTTGGGGATTCTCAACAACCACTAGTATAAGCACCTCAACTACCAACAATATATTATGAAATGATGTTTCACCTACTTAAATATTGAGGTGTAGAGAATGCTATAGAACATGTCCATAAGTGTGAACTTATTTAAAAAGTGTGAGGCATCACTTCTTCTAAGTGAAAGGCCACATAATTCATGACTAAAATATTAGAAAGAGATCATAACTGGTATAGGAATTTTGACCCTCAACAAGTAGTAATTGACTATGATCAGCTCAAAATAGCATTCCTTTAGGAATTTGACATTCCTAAATTTGAGCTACAAAGTATTGTCATGCTGAAAGATATAAAGTAGGATCTCACTTAAAGTGTATGGGAATATGATGCATGGTTCAAAACTAACATGTTGCTCATTTGAAATCAATTTTTCACAGCATGCACAATGGGTCATAAGTGGTTTGTTACTTCCCTTTCAACGAACATTGTCTCATAAGACCTTTACTAGCCCACATGAAGTTATGGAATCTACACTCCACACTAAAGGTGTTGGTAATATTGAAACTAGGATTAGTCATTTCATAGAATTCTAAATAGCTTCAATGGTGTTGAAACTTGACAAACTAACTACAAATAATGATTTTGATACTTGTAATGGTATTTGGTACACCGATTGTGAATTTGAAGGACATAACTAAAAAAAATGCCCACGTAAAACCATCTACACTATACTAAAGTAGTCATGTGAAATCTACCATGAAGAGAATGATGTATGCTCCCATCCTCTCTTTTAGTGAGCTACACATTCGAATTTTTCTACATATTTCAAAATATGTGATGTCTATACCCATGACACAAATGATTGTTGGCTAATTAATGATATTCATGAAGCACGTGTGTACAATACATGTTAAACCTCTATGTCTAACAATAAAGATAATGGTGGATTTCATGGTCAAGGTAGAGGATGAGGAAAAATAGGTGGTCACTTACCACTAACAACATGTTATAAGTGTGGATCCTTGGATCACTATCAAAGGGATTGTCTAGTTTACCCAACATGTGCTTTTTGTAAAAAGGACTGTCTGTTGGAAAAATGTACTGACTTATACATGGCCATCACTAAGGAGAGAAATGAAAAATGTGTAGGTATTATTCTCATTGATAAACCACATTTGTTCCCATATTCAAGCACCCCAACATCTTAATAGGTGAATATCACCATGCATAGAGGAGGATAATCTCAATCTACATCTACTCCTATTGAGAAGGTACAACATGAAGAGCCTCAGGCAAGGAAGTATCATGATACCCAAAAATATAAGGATGTATCTAGGACACTATGATGTTGGTATGAGAAATAAAATTATAAATTCAATTTCTTAAGGACCAATAAGCCATGCAACATGCTGATATGTAAAAGGCAATAGAGCCTCAAAATGTGGTGCAAGATGATTTTCAAGATATTTTCAAGCGTATGATGGATGAAGACATTGTCCCATAACTGATTATTTTTTTTAATAATTAGGTACAAGCACAAACTAAATATCAACCTCAAATGAATCGACAAACTAAGGAACATCGATTAAATCATGCTTAGTGTTAAGATGCCCTAATTCCTCCTAACCCTCAAGAAGACAAAGAAATACTAGTGAATGTTGCCATCAATAGTTGGGTGATTTAGAACATTTGAGTTGACACTAGCACCAAGTTTAATGTCCTCACCAAGGATGCATGGCAATGGCTAGTCTGACATTACAACCTTCACCACACATCTTGTTTATGGATAATGAAACTAGTGCTATACCAATTGGTGTCCTCAAGAATGTAATAGTGGATATCCTTGGAGTGTCTTTCAAATATGATTTTGAGGTTCTCAAGTCAGTAGAGGTAGATGATTTTCTATATCTATTGGGGTGACCTTGGTGTTATGAAAATAATGTAGACTTAAGTTTCAAAAAGTGCTACATCAATTTTGAGAATGTTGATCAACGCATTGTTATTCCCCTAGATCAAACACATGGGACTCCATATGTAAAGCCTATTAATGTGGAAGAAGATATTAACCACATATATAATGTCATAGCTAGATATCGTGAGAAACATGATCCTACTCTTGATGGCATCCTATAATGGATAAACATTCAATCCCTTTCTAATAATATTATCAATTATTGTAATTATTGGGCCCACAGTGACTATGACCTCACTGGAAGAGTGTGTAGTACCATTGGTAGTTAGGAGAATATTACATGATAGTATCATAAATGTCACATGTTTATTTACCTTCTTACCATCTAAGTCATAAGGGTACCAATGATAAATTCACTGTTAGAAATGCTTAATGAAGCCCCTTTATTTCATGGATAAATGGAAGTATGTGACTTTGTCCAGTGCTTTGAAGAGTTTTATAAATTTGACAATGATCATATACAATCCTTGGTTCACCTCTTTGATGGTACATTGGTTATATGGTGGTGAACCCATAATGAGTGACTTCTCTAATATGATCAATTAGATTTTGCCTTGCATCATCATTTTCATCATGATAACCAAATCAAAGGAATAATCAACTAGAGCAGAGTATGAGAACTTGAACCCCATATAGAGGAATGTGAATAAATTTGAAGAGATGAAAAGTCTTACTTATCAAAATACATGTGGGTACATTATTTCTATGGAAATTTACAAACCTAGGTGGGAGTATGGTATGTTCATGAAGAGTGACATATGGGTACCCAATTTTGGCATTTATTAAAAGAAAACCTAGACTCGACACTATATTATTCCTCACCAAGAATGGATTTGTGCCTCACTCTCCAAGCCATGTGCAAATTAGTTATTGGTGACCGTAGTCACATTTAAGATCACCTACGATACATCCAAATGTCCCAGAAGAAGGTCTAGTTTTCTTCAACGAATCATATGCACAACTTGTTCTCATGTTAGAACCAATCTTTGATCAGGACTGACATGAAGAGATATGCCTAGGGAAATAGAAACTAGTGTTTCAAGTAGATGAAAGATAAGGGTTTGACCCACTTGATCCTTTGGTGAATCATTTGGATATCCATACAGACTATGGCACATGATCTATTCATGACACTAATCCTAATATAGATCACCCTTACTCTGGTCCAATTCAAATTTTCAAGCACAACATTAGTATAGAGGAAGAAACAAAAATCACTACTGTAGGTAATTACTAGACTGACATAGAAGTCTCAAATATATTTAAGCTATTAAAATAATACCAAGATGTCTTCCCAAAAAGCTACAATGAGATGAAAGGTGTTCATCCATCTATAGGTAAAATGCATATTAAGTTGGTTGATGATGCTTGACCACTTAGGAAAAGGCCATATAGGATGAAGCCAAATCTACAAGCATGGATAAAGGAAGAAATTGATATTATATTTCATGTTAGAGTGATCACCTCCATTGATGATCCCAAGTGGGCCAGTCCCATAATGATAAGTATAAATAAATATGGATGCATTAGAATTTGTGTTGATTACCAGATACTTAATGCCTCTTGGATTGATGATCCCTTCCCCACATCATTTATAGAATAAATACATAAAGGTGTCACCAAATGTGAAATATATACTTTCACAGATGGATTTTTGGGGCACCATCTAGTCCAGATAACTGAGGAGGACCAACCAAAGACTATGTTCACCACTGAATAGGGATCCTTCACATATATTGTCATGCCTTTTGGGTTGAATAATGGACCATCTATGTTTTCACGTATATTCATTAAGGACTTTAAACATTTCATCCATAAATTTCTTCAAGTCTATTTGGATGGCTAGATAGTCTATGGCTTAGTCAAGGACCATTTCTCTAATTTATGACTCATGCTTGAGCATTGTATATTCCTACAAATATCATTGAATCTAAAAAAGTGTCTCTTTACTACACATTTTGGTGTTCTTATAAGACAGATTATTTATAAGGATGGACTTTTGGTATACTCAACAAAATTATTTGTCATTTTTTGACTCCTGATTCCCAAATATTAGTGTAAAGTTTGTGCCTTTCTAAGAAATATAGGTTATTATAGGAAATTTATTCATAGATATGCAAATATTTTTGTGCCTTTGGAGGAACTCTTAAAACATAATGATCATTTCATCTAGACTTGATCCTTCCAAGAAGCCTTTGAATCCTTAAAGGATAAGCTGGTTACCATTCCAATCCTTCAATTCCCTAATTGGATAAGACCATTCTATGTCTATGTTAATTCTTATAGAATGGAGGTTGGTACAATCCTTGCATAACCAAGTGAATGTCAACTTGATCACCCGATTTATTTTTATAAAAGGAAACTTACTCTAGCTGAACATAATTACACCACCATAGAGCACGAAGCACTATCAATGGTCTATGCTCTACATCAATGTTGATAATACTTTTTGGTAACTCCTTTTATATTTTATATAGATCATGAAGCTTTAAATTATCTAGTGAATAAAGCTATGTTGCATTGATGCATCTATCACTAGATAGTGTTTTTTCAAGAATTTTAATTTGTTGTCATGGTCAAACCAAGAAAAACTAATTACAACCTTGACCATCTATCTCATATTGATTATAGAGAACCACCACATGCTATTCAAGATGACTTACCTAATGTTTAATTATTTCATGTTTCTTGTGTACTTAAGGAGTTGGAAGATATTGTAAAATTTCTAACTATTGGCTTAGTGCTTGACTGTCTAACTCCTCAAGCCAGAAAATAAATTGTAGTCTTCACCACACCCTTTCATCTCATAGGAGGGGACCTCTACAAGCTTGGCTAAGATGAAATTCTTTGATGTTATATCATGAAACATGAGCATTCTAAGGTACTCCAAGAATTTCATGAAGGCATTGTAAGTGGATACTATGGTGGAGAGGCTACCACGTGTAAGGTTTTGTTGGCTAGATTATGGTAGCCTACCCTTTTTCAAGATGCCAAGATATATGTTAAGAAGTTCAATATTTGGATGCCATGACTTTATTTCTAATTATATCTCAAGATCCATTTGAAAAGTGGGCCATTTATTTTTATTAGCCCCATCAATCCAGATTGATAGAAAATAGGTACTCATTATATCATTATAGTAACTAACTATCTCATGCACTGGGTTGAAGCTACACCAACAAGATATTATACTATTTCTACTACTATACACTTCATTTGGGAACACCATACCCTGATTTGGATAGCCACTAAGTTTTACTAGTGATTTCATTACCCATTTCCTTAACAAAACTATTTACATATTACTTACTGTGTTCATGATTATATATCGCAAAATAACACCATGTCACCCTAAAACCAATGGAATTACTGAGGCATTCAATAAAATATTAGGCACAACACTAAAAAAAATTGTAATATTGGTTGAACTAATTGGGATTATAGAGTATTTATGGTACTTTGGTCTTACCAAACAACCTATAAGTGCTTAAATAAAAACACACCATTCAATTTGGTATATGGAAAAGAGGCAATTCTACCAATTGAATTCTTGGTACCATCTCTTTGTATTTCATGTATTGGACAATTGGATGAGGAATCATCCTTGAAATCATGCTTGGATACTTTTTTACAAATGGATGAAGCCTATTTCCTTGCTCATTGGAGTCAAGATGTGGAAAAATGCAAACAAAAATCATGGCATGATAGACACATCAAGTATAAAACATTTACCCTTGAGATGAAAGTCTTGCTCTATGACTCTAAGTTTGTGTGCCATTTTGGAAAACTCTGAATTCACTAGGATGGTCCCTTTGTAATTCATATCATTTGACCTACTGGCACTTATTGATTACAAAGGTTGGATGACCAATTTATTTTGAGGTATTACAATGGAAGTTGTCTATGGTCATATTTCACTTTGAATAGCTTATATTTCATAACAATAAGACTTATTCCATTAGTCTAGGATATCTTGTTTTCATTAAAAGCACTACCTTTATTAAGTGCATCATTTCTTTAATATAGCGTAACTTATGTTTTGTATTTGTATTTTCATGGAGGACCATGACATAGTTTTAGTGTGGGGTAAAAGGTATCTGTATTCATTATTTTAAGGTTCTAAGTTGTTTAAAGCATGCAATTTACTTAAGGTGCACAAGATAAATAGCCCTAGGATAGGATATTTCCTACCAAATAGTTTAAATTTTTTACAGCTATCTTCCACTCCAAAAAATGTATGGGACACAGTTGTCTTCCACATAGTGGTTGTGATAAATGTGCCAAAATCATGACAAGACAATATCATTAAATTCATTTATGGTGAGAAGTGATGATCAAAGAATGGTGGTTGTTACAAGTGAATTAATAATGAAAAGTGATGGATGAAATGAAAGGGGGTAGTAAATGTAGGTTCACTCACTCAAGCCTATAATATGACAAAGAATCACATTTTTAATTTTTACCTTTACTTTCATTTGTGTTAATAGAGATGAAGAATTATTTAAGCCAGAATGATTCTAGATCAGGTGAATAACATCAATATTTTATAAATAACTATTGTATCAAGCATCAAACTAGGTAACCAAATACTAGGATAACTCTAAAACATGACCATAGTAGAGGGAATTGGTAGTTGTAGGTTTCAAATGTAGACATATACCATTAGAGGGTAGTGAAGAAAGAAAATTTGAACTCATTGACAAAGTAATCATGTATTCTTTTAGTAATGTTGGTAGATCATGCCTTAATCTTTGGGTTCCTCAAAGGGTGATGCAAACTAAGAAGGATTTAAAAATTGATATGTTGCCAATTATACCATAGGAAGAGGAAGTACTTTGGGGTAAGTATTATTAATCAAGGAAGAGACACCTAAATAAAAAAACATAGCATGTAAAGGGAGAAGATGTTAGGATGGCATGTTAAGTGAATAAGGAAAAATCATCTCCACCCTCACCATTAATGATAGAGGAAATGTAGTACCTAGAGATGGTACTACATGTGGAAAATTGGGTATCTAAGGTACCCTCTTGCATAATTTTTAACTACAATCACCATTAATTTAAGAATGAGGTTGAGTTACAAAATAACTACCAGGTTGTGCATTAGAACACCAAAAACTAATTAGTGTCTGACCTCAATATTTTAAATTCTTAGGATGTTGTGGGTTTGCTCCAATTTTTCAAACTTCTATACTTATCTAACCCCATGGAAGAAATATAGTTTCTAATCTCACACATCAATGAGGACTACCTCTACTTTGTTGGGCATAACATGAAAATTATGCCCAAGAGGATTATTAAGGTGTCAAGGCTGCAATGTTCTAGAACGGATGTAGCATTTGACTTGGAGCACTCTGATGAGATCAAAACAAAAACCATGGCACTGATGTACCAAAATCAAGGCCATGCCATGCATATTAAGAACCTATAGGATTCTACCCTCTATGTGGCAATGTACATCATAATGACCAAAATTGACAACACTAATTATTGGAAAGAGGTAGGTATGGCCCACCTCTATATCACCCACCAAGTAAATGAAGGATTGAATTATAATTGGGCTATGTACTTTACCCACAAAATCATTGAGGATGTAGTGAAGACCCATTGGATAACCAGTCATAGGTTCCAATTGGGGGTATTTTTGTTATTGATCATGTTTGATGAGATCAATTTACTCAACTACACCATAAGATGTATGAAATGGGTATAACCCCCTGAGCACAAATCCCTAGTTAAGCACTATAAGGCATTCATGTGCCCTAGGAACATCACCCCAACCTATAAGAATAAGATGAAGTCTTGGTTTAATAGAATGAAGGAAGTATTTAGGAATGAATGGCACATTCCAAAAGACTTACCCACCCAAGTTGATGAGTAAGCTTAATTCACTATAAAGTAACATTTTTCTTTGGTACGCATCAATATGGTACTATCTGGAAACACTCTATGTGTTTGAAGCTACCTTATGCATATTTAGCATGGTACTTCATCGACCTAGTGAACCACATTTTTTATGTATAGCCTATCACCTTGAAGGTAGATAGAATCAACTTGGATATTCACACTCTTTAAAATATGTATGTCTATCCAGGGAAGAAGGCCTACAAGGAGAAGTGAAAAACTCATCAAACTAATATAAAGGTCAAATACATAATGGTGGAAGAATAAGAGCATAATATGTTCTACATATTGTGACCCAAGAAGAAGACCTTAAAGGGCATAGAACATACATGAGAGAAACTCCCACCAGTACCTCAATTGATGAAGAAGTGGGTTGGGCACAATACCAACAAAATTTCATAGAAAGATTCTCCAAAATGATACAAGATAGCCCAAGCACCATCTTCTATACCCTTACCACCTAGACATTCTCCTCTTGGACCTTTTCCTCCCAAACCTTCTCCTCTAAGAACTTCACCTCCATAGGTTCATCCACACCCACCTTCACATTCACACATTCCTCCACCTTTAGCTTCACCTCCTAGGATAAATTCATAGGCGTCACCCCTAAGGGTTTCTCCATCAGGGGCTTTTCTACAAGGTGAACCAAAGAAAGAACCAGTATAGGAAGAACCTAAAAACCAAAAGGAAGAATCTAAGGACTCTAATTCTAAAAATACACCCGCCTTGGCATGAGAGGAGGAGACCACCTTTGAAGTCTCACCATTGGACATTGTGGTTCTATTTTACAAAGAGGGGGATGGTGATGATACTCAGTAGATGTGTATAATGGCTATCAGTATCACTTCTTTAGCTACCAATATAGAGGTTGAAATTTTAGAGCATGACCTAAACAAAGGAAAGGAGCCTATCAGGTCTAAGGTAGAACCAAATTTAATTGATGCATCTAACAATTTGCATACTCAGTATCAAATGAGCATCCCTAAAAATATGCTTTAATTATGGTCACACTTCTTCCCCTAAGATGTAACCATTGATACAAGGTAGCAAATGTCTTTCCTATTGGATGTGTACAAACAAGAATTCCATTTTAAGCTCCCTCTAGATAGCCTCCTCTTAGTTCCTCAAGCTCAAACACTTCCAACCCCACTATGGGTTGATCCTCAAAAGATCACCCCTCTGCAAGCTAGCACTACATTTTGGAAAATGGCTTTTGAAATCACCTGCCAAAATATTCTATCATATTTTGATGCATATGATGCAAAGAAGAAACATGGCTAAGTGGTGTCTATGTATCAAAAATAGGTTGCCTCCAAGAGGGATCATCCATAAGAAATGGTTATATTGAAACAACAAATAAAGGAGGCCATAAAGGCTAAGGTAAAAACTTTAAATTTGTGTAAATCAATTTTGGGCCAAGAGTGAACATTAGTGGATGGAGTGACTCTAGATGAGGATTCCTTAAATGAATTAGAGACCCTAGTGAATCTCCTTTTGAAGCACTATAAAGAATAACCCACACCAAGTAATGAAGAAATATTGGTGGCAGAGCAATTTATTAAGGTAGTAGAGGTTTACAAGAGCACTCTCAAAAGAGTTGGGAAAGTCATCCCCATATTGGATGGGATTTTTGAATTATTGGCATACCTAAATAAAATCTTGGAGGCTCAAATCCATGCAAAAGAATCCTAGAGGTAGTAGATGGTAGATGTTGCCCTCTTAATAAAGGATCACACTGAGCGTTTGAAGGCATATAAGGATGTCAAAACTATGGAAGAGAAAATAAATGTGCATCGAAAACAACTAAATGCTAGTTTTGTATCTCTTTAAGGATAGGTTGTCAATGAGGTCTCAACATTAGAATAACTTTATAAGGATGCCAACACATCCTTAGATTAATTGGTCAAGAAGGCCAATGATAATTTTGACCAACCTAAGGAGATGAAGAAATCAATGATGGCCATTAAAAAAATAATGACAAAGTTATTCAATACATTATCACATTGGGACAATGTTAAGAATCAAATTGAACAATTGGGGCTTGAATTTTTAGAAAAAACCACAATAGAGACTTTGTATGGGATGGAATAAGAGCATAGTATGGGGTGATGTTGGACCCCAAATTTTGGCTAAATATTTTATTAGTTTGGCATGAAACCAACATGGTACTAGAGGAGAATAAGTGCAGAGATACTTGAGCATTGAACTAAATTCGTGTAGAAGGACCATGGTGTAGAACTAATAAGGCATGAAAGGATAAAGGTGCAAAATCACCAACATGAGAATATCCTGTCAAATATGGCATATAACTATGAGGAACGCAAGGTCATAGGATTTGGAACAAAAATGGAAAACTTAGGGAGTGTATGGGAAGTGGAAGATTATTGGGGAGCAATTCTCAAGGACCATCTAGACCTTATCCACCATGAGTTTTTCATTTGACCGTAAAGAGGTAGACACATGGCATCAGGCATCTAGCATAGAATAAGTATATAGGGGGCACAAAGTCCCAAGTCATTAGGATAAGATAGTTAGACTTCCATGACTCTCAGTATATAAAGAGTTCATTGGCCATTCACTCATGCCATTAATTATGTAACTACTTGGTCAGGGAAAAACAAGTATAAATACCCCCATATGAAATCATTGTAAAGTGATAGATATTGGATATCATTCTTTTTGAAATATAATATAGAGTTACATATATTACAATCAATTATGATGTACATGTTCCAATTAATAGGTAATTATGCATATGTTGGTAGGTTTGCATTGAGTACCTAGAGTTGTAACTTGTTATAAGATCTATGTAACTTTTAATTTTAAATTTGAGTAACAATCTCTAAGCTCCATGTCATTTATCTATGTATTTATGGTTGTTGAGCTTAATGAGATAAGGACTAAAGTAGTGTATTTTTTTGTGTAACTTCTAACTAGACATAAGTTTGAACTCAAAATATGACTAATATGTTATTTCACAACATAACTCATGGGAACTGGTATATTGTTGTGAGATTCACGTGAGTACATAAGATGATAGTCTTGCATGAAGGCCCAGGAAGCTAGCTTGTTAGGGTTACACTTCAGTTCTTGAAATGTTATTAAAGATTAAAAATCCAACAAAGGGAATAAGCATGCAAATGAAAGTATGAAGGTTTGAAATAAAAAGTAATTTATTTATTTTGTCATTATTATCATCATGATATGAATTACAAGATATGTGAATCTAAAATCTAAGTTTTGGAAATAAAATATGAGTATAAATAGAAAATTATACAAACCCTAAGTGTGTCTTGAGTTAGTGGTTTTGAATCTAGGGTTTCTTTGCAAAAATTTAAATTAGATGTAAAATAAATTGAAACCCTAGTGTAAAATTTATTTTAATTAGCTAATTTGTCTAATTAAAAGTTGAAAAATAGAATTAGGAAACCCTAAATTTATTGTACAAAATTTGGATTAATGCAAGCTAGGTTTGAAGTAATATTTGAAGTAAGAAGGGTTCACCAAATTATTTAACCTTTTAGGGTTTTACACAAGTAATTTTTATGTTTGGTTAAAGGGTTGAGATGCCTAAATCAATTACATATATATGTATTAATTAAGTACTAATTTTATGACATTTTAATTTGTTTGAATTTCTATAAATATCAATAAATAGGGATAAATATAGACTTAGCTAAAAAATAACCATCATAGATGATCTGGGTTCTAAAACTTAAGCTATGGGAGTTAGTATATGTCATCAATAGGGTTTTGATATTTGTCTATTCACTAGATAGTAGTACCTAGTTTGGATAGTAATGCCATCTATGTGTAGTTTCCTCAATGTGGCATTAATGTCTCTTTTGTTGGACTATTCCTATTTTTGGGCAGCACTTGTGTCTATGTCTATATGTCTTATTCCAATGTGACTAAAACCTATAGCTCTATATTGTATCTAGAAAACTTGATTTGATGTGTAAACCCTAATCTCCTTGAAAGTATGACATAATAAATAATTTTGTGTGTGTTACTATGATGGATTATACATCCTCAATAGTCCATTATGTAGAGGGTTGCCTACACACCAATACTCCAAGGAGTGATCAAGTTCGATGTAGTTCTTCGACCTAGTGCTTGATGTATATGCAATTGAATGATATAATGAGAGTGGCCTTGGATGATTTGAATGTGATTGAGATTTTAAATGATTTAAAATTGGACTTAGGGATACTATACATGGTAGTATATAGAAACTAGGGCATACTAGGGATCAAATACCTTGATTCTGCACAACTTTGTCTTTGGTTTGAATAGCTTTTTACATCTATTTTTCATCTAGTGAATAGAGGTGGATTAGACTTATATTTATAAGTTTTTATTGTTTATTTAGATAATAAAAGGAGCTTAGGCCAACCTTAGGATGGGTACACATTTGAAAAACTATTTGTTGGGGAGAGTTGGGGCTAAGGATAGTAGTGCCTAGTTAGGGACACTAGTGCCATGTGGTTGTAGTGCCCCAAATATGACACTAGTGTCCTTTTGGTAGATTGATAAGAAATTTAGATTGGGGTATAAGAAGATAGTTCTATGATTGTGTTATGATTGGTTTTAGGTGATTGTGGTCTATAGAATAATTGGAAATGTAATTATAATTCTCAAGGATAGGTCTATGGATAACCTAGGGATAGGTTAACTCAAGCAACACTCTTATCATCTAATTATGAATTTTAGGTGATTATAAAGAGTAAAAAAATATCAAGTGGGTAAGTGCACAAAGTTAGGGGATAAAAAGTGGCCTACATGTGGACATTATTTTCCTAAAATTTTAGAAATCTAAACTTCTATAAATAATTTGAGATATCTACACTCTAAATTTGTAGATGGGTAAGAACATGAAATGTATAATTTTGAGTTTAGTTTCCAAAACACTATTTTTTTTAAATGGTTATGTATAACTAGGTCAAAAATCTAAAATTTGAAGAGGAACTCCTATTTTTTTAAGAAAATAGAGTAGATAGATGATCGTGTGGTGCACCATTTTTTGAGAAACATTTAATATTCTTTGAAACCCTTTGGGGAAAATTTATATTAGGTCTTTTAGTTTGTGACCTATATTTTTTTTATATTTTTACGATGAATACTTTTTTATGATTTTTTCAAGTAAATAGATCCTAAAAATTGACAAAAAAAAATGGATATCCATCCATGTGGCATGCCTAACTACCTAAAAAAATGAAAATCATTTTTTTTTAATGTGTGTAGAATTAGTCCTAGTTTGTGACCATATAACTTAATTTTCACATGGATAAATGAAACATAAATTACATGAAAATGTATAATAATGTATGTTTGCATCATGTAGTGGCCTAAAAAAGATAAAGTTAGAAATCAACATACTTTGAAACCTTAAATTAGTCCAAAAATTATAAAAATCATATTTTTGGAAAGAGGATAGCATGTTTGTCACAATGGTATTAATTTTTTAAATTTTCACATTGAAATTTGTAGTCTATTTGGTGACCAAATTTGAATTTTATTATTTTTTATCATAACTCTCAGACTCAATTATAGATTGATAGGTCCAAGCCTTTGGCTCAGGAATCCAATCCATTCTAAAGCTAAAAGGCACGAGATTTAAATTTAAATTCAAATAGCGTGATCATGTTAATAACATTATCATGGTATTAACATGGTCACATTATTATCCGCATTAGTAACATGATTGCCTTACTTAATAAGGCAATCACATTAATAACATGATCGCATTATATATTTATAACACCCCAAAACCCAAATTTTCTCTTTACCTCAAATTTTCTATGTGACATTATATGTTTTTGACCTCCCTAATAGTGGTGTTATGTCATGTGATATGGTAAAGGTCCCTAACCTTTCATAGTGAATTAAGGTGTCATGGTATTACATTAGACTTCAAAAAAGTTATTAGAATTTTAATATGTTGACTTGACCACTTACAATTACTTGGTTTTAAGGTGTAAATGATTACACATTTTATGATACAACTTATTTTATCATGAGATGTCATAAAATGCATTTTTTAAACCTATGGCAAAAACTTAGCCTTTAGAGTACCAATCTAGCTATGCATATGAAGTAAATTGGGGCTATTTGGAGCCCCTTCAACCTAATTACATGAATATAAAATGTGGGGGTTGATTAGCTCCAATTTCATTAGCTCTAATGAATCAAAGAAACACAATTTATTTATATACAAGTTTTACATGTATATAATGTGGTTTTGAGCTCAATAAATGTGAAGTCATCAACTAATGAATGTAAATGTCAATTAGTTCAATTGTGGAGGTAATTAAGGTCAAAATGAGCCATGTGAACATATTTTAAATTATATATTCAATCTGATTTCGAGTGAAAATAACCCTAATGTCATTTCATATATAATTAACCAAAGATTTGATTCATTTAATCCAAGAGGCATTTGAGGTAAATTTGAACCCCTTAAAGAGCAAGATATGATTTGGGGAAAAATTAAGTTTGATTCTTTCATGAATTAATCCAATTAGTCAAATTGTGAAATTAGGGGTTTGATTTGGTAAAAATTGAGCCCTTAAACCAAATTTATGGCTCAATCAATTGTATAACATGTATGCCTTAACTGACCCTACTTTTATCATAAATACAAACATGAAGGTAATTGTCCCAAATAGGTGAAAAAGTAGCTCAAATTTTTTTCAATTACCTTAGTGATTAGATCCTATATCTGATATATTAAACCATGTACCATTTAACTTAAACCCTAAACCATTTACCATTTATCTTAAACCCTAATCCATAAGACCTAAACCCTAAACCCAAAACCAATAAATTTAGCCCCAATTAACATCCTTTATATATAGTAATAATTAGGTTTATAGGGATGAACTTGGTCAAAATCACATCACTCATTACTACAATTGACTTAATTGGCTCAATATGTGATGATGTGGGGGCTGACTGAGCCTAAAATCATGTTCTTTGCTCATAGATCTAATTTCAAGGAACTTAAATTTGCCCTAATCATCATCATGATTGTACCTTAAATAACCTAAAACCTATACCCTAATCCCTAATTCCTAAATTTCCTAATCCCTAAAATCTAAACCATAAATATAAACTCTTCAAATGTTGAACCAATCATTTTAGCCCAAATTAACATCATTTAGACTAAGAATTAAGTTTACAAGGCTCAGTTTGGTCTAAATCACATGACTAATTGCCCCATTTGACTAATTCACTCAATCTGCGTAATAACATGGAGTATAATGACATCCCAAAAACACATTCTATAGTCACAAATAACTCCAAAGGATTCAAATTATCCTCAATTATCTTTGGAATTGACCCTGTGTACCCTAAACCATATATACATTAAAACCTAAGCCCTAAACATTATACCTTAAATTGTAAACCATAAACTTTCCCTATTTACCAATCAATTTAGTCCCAATTAACATATTTTTTTTTTAAGATTTAGGTTCACATGGCATAGAGTGATTAGACATTATATACAGGTCCTTAAACCTAAACCATGTACCCTAATCTTTAATCCCTACAACATAAATTGTAAGCCCTATCCCTTGATGCCCACTACATGCCATAAACATACATGCCTTATGATATAATTGATTTTATCAAAGATGTCATAAAAGGCATTTTTTAAGCCTATGGCCAAAACTTAGCCTTTGGAGTACCAATCTAGTTGGGCATCTGAAGTAAATTGGGGTTATTTTGAGCCCCTTCAACCTAATTTCATGACTATAAAATATGATTTTTAGGTTTATAAAATCAAATTTCATTAGCTTAATTAAATAAAAGAAACATTATTTACTTATATATAATTTCTACATGTATAAAATGTGGTTTTGAGCTTAATAAACTTGAAGCCATCAACTAATGAATGAAAATGTCAATTACTTAAATTGTGGAGGTAATTAGGGACAAAATGAGCCACATGAACCTATTTTAAATTATGTATGATGTGATTTAGAGTGAAATTAACATGAATGTCATGTCATATATAATTAAACAAAGTTTTGATTCATTTAATCAAGGATACCTTTGAGGCCAATTTGAACCCTTTCAAGATCAAGATATGATTTGGGGCAAAATTCAAAGTTTGATTCTATCATGAATTGATCTAATTAGTCAGTTTGTGTAATTAGGGGCATGATTTGGTAAACATTGAGCCCCTAAACCAGATTTATGGCTTAATCAATTGTATAACATGTATGTAACATGTACATGGCTTAACTGACCCTACTTTTATCAAAAATGCAAACATGAAGGTAATTATCATAAACAGGTGAACAAGTAGCTCAAATGTTCTTCAATTACCTTAGTTATTGGACCCTATATCTAAGATATTAAACCCTAAACCCTGTACTATTTAACTTTAACCCCAAACACTATACCATTTGCCTTAAACCCTAATCCATAAGCCCTAAACCCCAAATGCTTTAAATTGTAAACCCTAAACCAATAAATTTAGCCCCAATTAACATCCTTTATATATAATAAGAATTAGGTTCACAAGGATGAACTTGGTCAAAATTTCATCACTCATTAAACCATAATTGACTTAATTGGCTCAATCTGTGATGATGTGTGGGCTAATTAAGCTCAAAATCACATTCTTTAGTCATAGATATAGGTTCAAGGAGATCAAATTTACCCCAATCACCTTCATGATTGTACCTTATATACCATAAAACATATACCCTAAGCCCTAATCCCTAAAGTTCCTAATCCCTAAATTATAAACCATAAATATAAACTTTTAAAACCTTGAACAAATCATTTTAGCCTAAATTAACATCATTTAGACTAAGAATTAAGTTCACAAGGCTCAATTTGGCATAAATAACATGACTGACTGCCACATTTGACTAATTCACTCAATTTGCATGATGAGATGGGGTATAATGACAACCCAAAAACACATTCTATAGTCACAAATGGGTCCAAGTGATTCAAATTATCCTCAATTATCTTTACAATTGACCCTATGTACCCTAAACCATAAATAAATTAAAACCTAAGCCCTAAACCATAAATGCTAAACATTATACCTTAAATTTTAAACCATAAACTTTCCCTATTTACCAATCAATTTAGTCTCAATTAAAATCCTTTGTATTAAGAATTAGGTTCACATTAAATAGAGTGATTAGACATTATATACAGGTCCTTAAACCTAAACCATATGCCCTAAGCCCTAAAACATAAATTGTAAGCACTATGCCCTAATGTCCATTACATTCTGCAAACATGCATGCCTTATGATATAATTGACTTTATCACGAGATGTCATAAAATACATTTTTTAAACGTATGTCCAAAACTTAGCCTTTGGAGTACCAATATAGTTGTTCATCTAAAGTAAATTGGGGATATTTTGAACCCCTTCAACCTAATTTCATAACTATAAAATGTGATTTCAAGGTTGATCAATTTAAATTTTCCCCAATCACCTTCATGATTTTAGATTATAAACCTTAAAAATTATACCCTAATCCATAATACTTAAAGATCCTAATCCCTAAATTCTAAAACATAAATACAAACTCTTTAAACCCTAAACTAATAATTTTAGCCCTAATTAACATCATTTAAATTGATAATTATCTTTTTGATTGACCCTGTGTACCCCCTCTCAATAAATTCCACCATTAACAACACCTATAAGAATTGTGCATAGAAAAAGAAAAGTATTTAATTGAACTTGATGAAAATATTTTAGAACTAATACATAAAATAATGTCTAATCTAAATTCAACAATACTAGCTTAACAAATTTGGGATACTTTCTTTCATAATTTGGATTATGATAGTCAAAGATGACAATTATTTTTTTCATTGATAAAATTGATTAAGATGAGATCTATAATGTACACATTAAGAATAAGAACATATAAAACAGATGATGAAAACAATGAAAATTTTGAAAATATACATGATTTATATCATATTGTAGGCCCAAAATCTTGCACCCAAGATTTTAATATTTCCTAACGTATACTTATAACTTGTGCAGTAAGTGATCAAACAAGAAAAAAATGAATGCTTTTAAAAATAAACCAAACACTTACTATAAATTAAAAAAAATTAATGAAATTGATTGAAATATTTTAAATAATTAATGAATGTAATACCAATGAGCTCTAGGCATTCTCTGGTAGACTTCCATGAAAGGACAAGGCTATAGCCGATACTCTCAAAGAGTTACTTGCTCAATTTTGGAAAGAGAATATAAGAGTTTGACCCAATGCAAGAGATGTAGTTAAAAGAAGAGTTGGTTATACTGGATATTTATCAATGATTTCATGGATTTGTCCTAGTGAGTGGATGAATTGATTTGATAGTCTAAGTGACAATGACAAAGTGTGCAATGTGTTTGTCCTAATATGCATGAAAGAGGCTTGGTTGATCTTTAGTTTTGACATGGCTAGATATGTTTAGGGATGAGTATGGAGTATTGAGCATGTGAAAGGGGTCCTACAAGATGTTATATATGATTTTATGTATTGTGTGACTTATTATATTTCATATATTTGATCATTGTTTTCATCTAGACATTTTGGGTCTAGTGGCAGAAAATTTGAGTAAGCAGTTTGATGTCACCATTACCACATGTGGAAGAGTAAGGGGGAGTTGGTTATATAATTTTGATAAATTAAATGCCTAGTTATTATAACTTAAATTTTAGGTCATGAAATAAAGTTAAACATAATATATTCAAGTACAATGTTGGGCTCCCAAGTAGTTTGATAGTGTTTTCTCATACTTAGCCAAATTTGCAATGTGGCAAAAGAACTGAGTAGGCTTTTTGATGTTATTATATTTCACACATGTGAAGGTGTAAAATAAAATGATCATATGGGTTTATTTTTTATGATTTTTATATCATGTGATGAAGTGAATAAAAAGATATTCATGTGCAAAGTTGGCCTTATAGACAGTTCTTGGCATAGTTGGCTTTATGGCAGAAAAATCTGAGTGAGCAGATTAATGGAGTTATATCTCGCATGTGTGAATATTTTAGGATAATTTTAAAACATGGTTGGATTTTTATATGTGAGGAGATAATATGTTGTAAATTTCATATCATTCATATAATCACAACAAAATTTATTGAGGTCCAAAGTTGGCCTTCCAGGCAGATAAGCAATGGTCCTCATAGTCATTTTTCCATGATGTTAAAGATTAGGATGAGATGGAGATCTAATGGTTCATGGGATTTAATATATATATATGCAATTCTCAGTAATTAAAATGGGTCAAAGTTTTTGATTCTTAAACTAATTAAAGATAAAGCTCTTTACAAAAGGATCAACAGAGTGTGTTCATTTTAAGGTGTCAGGATGTAGCAAGATAAGGACAAGTGTTTGAAGTTTAACGTCAAGAAGAGATATAGATAGAGATTATTACAATAGATAATGGTGAGTGGGTGTTCATATAGATAGATATCAAAGGTTCACATTGAGAAATATGGTTTCAAGGTGTCCAATGTTTAACAAAGATAAAGATCAAGCTATGTATAGGAGATTGATGGAGCGCATTAAGTGAAATAGTCAAGATGAATATCCAACGACGAGTAGTGATTGGTAAAGTTTGATATAATTATAATAGAGATAAATATTTCATGATTAATATAAGTAGTGAGGACATGATATGATATCATAGTGTCCAAGTTTTAACTATGACTGTTTGCATTTGAATATTTGAATTTAATACTGAAAAACTAGTACTCTGTATTTTGGATATAACTTTTGATACAGGCAGAATTTTTTCATGCCGTAAAAATCAAACATGTATATAACTTAAAGACACATATATAGAGATATATTTTAATATTTCAAATTTTATATATTAAAATATATTGAGGTTCAAATTTGATTGTGTGTTTGACATTCATCTATTAAATACCCAAGAAGGATGTTTCAGATTGTGTTGATGTTGTTTTGATGTCTCATGATTATTTATGTATATAAACATATTGTAAACTCCATGAGGATGTTATATGTGAATTATAAATATTTAACCAATCATATATAATATAAATTAAGGTTTATAAATTGACTATGTGTTTGCTCATAATGGTTGTTGTACAAAATGTTGTTTGAGCAAATTATGCTTAAGTAGAAGGGTATTGTAATGATTTTTAGCATGTAAGGAGGACCTATAAATCATGTGGCATGGGTCCATGAGTTATAAATTGATATTTTATTCTTTTTGTGCTTGTAATAAGTGTAAAATAAGTTAGATAGGTCTCCATAAGATCGATAAGGGTTACAAGGGCATATTTTAAAGATGTAGCTACTTAAGGGTGACTCATAGATGTTATGACCAACCTATGAAGATTTTTTTTGAGTCGTGTCTTGATGTGAAATATGCCTTAAAGGTTAAATCATGACTAATGGATAACAAAGATGTTGATAATTATGAATTCTCTATTAATAGTGAAATCAAAGAAGTTGATTTATAGATTTGTGCTAAAGGTGTGGAAGACTTGAAAGAGGATTTTATGTGTGGAGTATGCATTGAAGAGAAGAAGAAAGGATAATTATTGTGCCTATTGGATTATTTTATGTTCAAATCAATTTATTGACTAAGTGTGTGACTTGTAGGTCATATTTTTATCACAAAAAAGTGCTCTTGTAGATTTATAGTTTGAGGATATGTAAAGAGGTTTGAGTGTGCATATGAGGACAGTTTGAGTGAATAATGAGAGAGATTGTGGCATGCCTATGTGAGAAGCATTTATGAGATAGAAAGGGAGTTAGTGCAAGCTTTAGAAAATCAGAGATCCATCATTAAATGTTAAAGACATCAGTTCTAAGGTGGAGGTGTTCACTTCAAAGGAGGGTCTAAAGGACTTGATATTCCTTAGGGGTTGTTGCTCCTTGTGAAATAGGTTTTTCACTAAAGGCATTTGGTTAGGATAACTTGATCAAGGTTTCTATTCTAAAGGAATTGACCATTATCTTAATTGTAATCTCTTACAGTATAATTAGTTTATGTGTTGCAAGCTTGATAGTGGGTTTTATTCTCCATGAGGATTTCCCATAAGAATTATGTGTTGTGTGTTTGATCTTGTGTATGCATTAAATGAATTAGATATCTTGTTAATATTACTTGATCAATTTTATATATGTTGATTGATTAATATTTTTAAGGGATTGGAATTGAAATTGAAATATTTGGGCTTGTTGATTCACCCCCATCTCAGTGATTGTACTCTTAGTAATTGGTATCAGAGCAAGTCCTTTGGTAAAGGCTTGACAGATTAAAGGTGATCTAAGGTACAATATGGGTAGTCATCAAGGAGGTTTCTCTAATAAGCAAGCATCGATGTTTAATGGATCCTATTATATATTTTGGAGTGTTAGGATGAGGACATATATTATTTCCCTATGGTTTGATGTATGCCAATCTATTGTTAATGGTTATGTGGTTCCTACTACTCCTCCATCTAGTGCTATAGATAAGAAGTTTGATAATTATTTTAAGGAAATTAATGCCATCACTTGTGGTCTTATAGAGATTGAGTTCACAAAGGTAATCTATTATAAATTAGCTAAAGAGATATAGGAAAAAATGCATATCATTGATGAAGTAGATTCAAAGGTTAAGATTGCTAAGTTACAGACTCAGAGAAGGTAATTTCAAAGTCTCAAGATGAAGGAAGAAGATTATATGGCATTCTTTCTACAGAGAGTTGATGAGATTATGAACATCATCAAAGGTCTTGGAAAGAACCTTGAAGAGGCTATTGTAGTTCAAAAGGTATTAAGGTTCCTATCCCTCAAGTTTAATTCAAAAGTATTTATTATAAAAGAAATTCATGATCTTACTCAGTTGAATATGGATCAATTGCATTTCACCCTTACTACTTATGAGAAGAGGAAGAATGATGATGTACCACCAAATAAGGAACCAATATTCAAGAAAAAGATGAATCCAAAGAACAAGTTCCAAGGTAATAAACCTAAGGAGGATGATATTTTTGATATATATGAGGATGAACTAATTGCTTTGATTTCAAATAAATTGAAAATAGGTGTAAGAAAGTATAACAGTAAAATACCCCTCAAATGCTTCAATTGTGGAGAGGTAAGACATTTTGCTAATAAGTGCTCTCATAAGTATAAGAAGAATGATAATGAAGAGCATGATCATATTCATGATGATGGAAAGAGATCATTTAGGTCTAATAAAAGTAAAAAGGGATTAAGAAGGTTTGACAACAAGAGTACTTCAAGGAAAAGATGTGTCTCTACACCAAATAAGATTACAACTCATCATATGAGAATGAAGTCAGTAACTTAGAATATGATCATGAATATGATGGTCCTATTGAAGATGAAGCCCTATTCATGGCTAAGGAAGGTATTTGCTCACATAAAAAGGAGTCTACTTGGATTGATTTAATGATCATGAAGATGATGTGGACTTTGAGACTACATTGAGAAATTCTCTTGAAGAACCTAAGATTGAGAATAAGATCAATAAAAATATGAAATCTAAACTCAAGGACTTTGAGGAACAATTCAATGTATATGAGGAAAGAATGAATGAAAATACCAAGGAGCATGAAGATATGGTCAAGCATATTAGTTGTCAATTGGAAATCCTATCTACAAGCCTAAAAGATAAAGAAGATGAATGTTCAAGGTATGTAATTGAAAATTAGTCATTCAAATCTAAGTTAGAGAAGACTTCTAATAATGTGAATTTATTTGTGAGATTTGAAATGAGCTCAAGTGATCTATACAATATTTTAAATGATCAAAAGCATGTAAGTGATAGAACTGGTCTTGGATGTAAAAAAGAACCAAAGAATGTAACTCAAGACAAGATGAAGACTAATGTGAATATGGATAGTCATACTTTGAAAATAAATCATCAGATAAGGAATGATGGTGGTGTAAAAATGAATACAAATCAAATAAGACAACCAAACGCCATGAGGTATGAAACTTTCAATGGTTACTATTGTACTTATAATCAATTTGGGCATAGAGCTAGAGAATGTAGATAACCTATTAGAAATGAGTTTGCATGGGACTATGATGGGGGTCATCAGTCAAAAGGTGTGAGTAAGGTTAAGTGCTTAGACTATCTTAATGAGGGACACTTTGTTAAACATTGTCCAAATAAGGGAAGGCAAGGTAAGTCTTTTTAAAAAAGAGTAGTTTGTTTCAGTTGTCATGACAGTTGACACATTGATAGTTTTTGTCCAAACAAGGAAAGATAAGTTGAGTTTTCATCAATAAGTATTGTTTTTATGACTATGAAAATATTGGTCACATTGATAGATTCTACAAACAAAGGTTTAAAAATCAGAATAGGTTTAATCAGGCCCCCAAAGTATAAGGAAGAAGAAAAATTAACTCATAGAAACTAAATTTGGTAAGTATGAATCATGATGAGACTGCAAGTTCAAGTAATATGTTTTCTATGGTGGATAATGCTATAGAAGTTAAAGAGTGCCAATGGGTCTCATTGTCTACTTATGTTGAGAATTAAGAGATAAAGCTCAAGGAGAAGATCAAGGTGTTAGTTGAGGCTAGTTTTGAGGTGTGTATGGATCCAAGTGAACATCCTCTTATTTTTGATCAAGTATCATTCAAATAACATCAATTTTCAATACCTAATGATG